>JASPKZ010010275.1:1002500-1130000 GCA_030220185.1 Diploptera punctata
TGTATTGTAAGCCCATGTTTCCCTTAACAGAGATTTAGGCGCTCTCCCCCTATAGGGAAGAATTTGAACCATACTAATTTAGTTACACTTGTTTTCGTATAGATGTCCCTTGAGTGGTCCGTGGTCAGTGTTCTGCCTCATACTGACATCTAGGAAACCACGGTACTACTAAGACGGGAAAATTCGGTAAATTTTGCTTAGATGACTTTCGTTCAGGCTTAAGGATCTTTTGCGAGCCTGAAAATCTTCAGACTCGGGACCCACGGCTTAAAGACCTTCCCGGAGGACTTGCTCCTTGGATTTTTCAATCCTAAAAAATCCATCGACCCCGGCCGGGTTTGAACCCGCGACCCTGGAGACCAGAGGCAATGAGCATAACCACTAGTCCACCGCGGCCGATACTCTTTTATAAAGACAAATACAAATCCACCAAACGACAAATACAATGAGGCACGGTTTATGATGCCAACATGGTAGTCGGTACCAGAACAAACCTAAGACCCTGCCCAGTAAAGAGATTGAATGCGTCAGAAATATGGTTATGGATATAATTGGCAAACATAAATTCAACAGCCAAGATAATAAACCAACGAGTACTAGATTAAATAGAAGGCAGGTAATTAAATTTGAAAATCAATTAATAAAAATATTATTTTGGCCACATATTCCGTCAAGCAATTTCCTTAAAGCAATTTTAGAAGGAATTGTTGTATTTAACTCATGCCCCAAATGGGAGTCATTGGCCAATCAAGTTACAATGAATTTTGTTTCACAAGCAATCACAGTCGTGTTTCACCTCGATAAATATCGAATTTTGATTACCAGAATAAAGAAAGCTCCTCCTTTTTAATATTCTGAACAGGTCAGAGCATTATTTTGCAGTGACAGATTCGCTAACAAATACGTTAAATATAGCAAATAATGAACACATTTTATAATTGTGTGTTCAATAATTGTGTTTTAAATACTGATTTTACTTAGTTGTTTCTGAAAAAAAAAATTAATAAAAAGTGGGAGCCTTAACCTCCTACTACCCCAAGGGCCTTCGGGCCTGTTGTGGGATCACTTTACTTTACTTTTAATGTTGGTTATAATATACAGGTTCATGTATTTCATTATTTCTCCACTAGGGTGCATTCTTACAATATTGCGATCTATTTGGCAATACATAGTATGATCATGTTGCAGTGATGAACAAATGAAACATAACCAAACATTTATAATTTGTTTTCAAACATCGCCGTTAGATTAAATATATAAATGTTATTATTATAATTCCCAAATATGTCTTCTTAATAAAGGAGCCGCCATTTGCAAGATAGAAGCATGGCTTCATAGCATTTGGTGGACGGGAATTACAATGTATATAGAGAAAGATTTGCGTTTAGATCGGTACTTGCTCAGGTAGCTCAGTTGGTAGAGCACTTGGTCTAGAGAACCAAGGGTCCCGGGTTCAAGTCCCAGTCTGAGCGTATAATTTTTCTCTTCAAATATAAAATATATAAATATTCTAATATAACTATATTCAAATAATGATTTGTGAGTAAACAGCTTAATGTTATTCGTTAAATAGTCCAAACAAATGCCACTCTTGATTTCCAAATCCTCTAGATAAATTGGAAACCACTTATGAATAATACAAGGAATGCTAAGAAGACTGTTTTGTAAGATCCTACAGCAAAAATAGAATGCCAAGGCTATAAAAAAATTATATTGGAAGACGAGAATAATGGTTGCACTAGGAAGGCATTTTCTTTATATGTTAATTGATAGTAATATTTTGTTTGAAGTCTTCATAATTATTATGTTTGCAAAGAAATATGCATTACGGTATATATGAATTGGAAAATAATTCAATATATATTTTTATCATTAGGACTATTATTAATATCGAAGTACTTTGTTGCGTTTATGATATTTTCTAAATCCATTTTAATGAAAATCTGTTACTTTTCATTTTCATTTCAGTAAAGCGGAAAAGCAAAGTTACAAAAACTCGCGAAAGTTGTAAACTGTTAAATAAAAACTGTGTAATTTCGGGGTCTCCTCCTTCTGCAGGGTCAAAAAAGGATGTATTTAAATTTCGGTCTGTTAATAATATTGCAATTGCTCCTGAACCTGTTTTTAAAAGAATTTATATTTCAGATCACAAGTGGAAAATCCTGTAATTTCAAAAAAGTCGTTTAATGCATGTTATCGTCTTGCATTATGATTTTTAACATAGCCCCTAAGCTATAATGTTAAGAAAAATATTTAAATACCTCATAGTTTGGAATCCCTACATTCTAATTCAACCCAGGAAGTTACTACAGACCTTATAGGCTATACCAGTGTCACCCTACCTACAGAGGGTAGATGTTGCCAAACTCATAATAACGGTATTTGTTTGTTTAGGGAGACGTGGAGGGGCAATGTTAGCAGTACGTTTTTCCAAATGTATGTACTAAAATTTAAAAAATATAGTTTTTCTTTTACGGCATGCAAACTAGTTTTATAGTAAATATGAGAGTCGACACTTTCACACAGGATAGTGCAAATTCCCAAGAGCTCAATGACAAGTGGTAACTGCTTTTTTCTTTAAGAGGGTTGTGGGTTGGACGGCTACAACTTACAACTATGTACCTGCTGTGTTGCAATCTTCAGTTTTATATAAGGATTTCTCTCAAGAAAATACTGTTAAAATGGCAACTCAGTTCCCTATTCGAAACACACAGTAACTTCCTGGGTTGAATCTGAGTGTAGTAAAGCTGCAAAGCATAGCATGGAAATGCTATGATTGCAGTGAAATATCTGCCTTCGGGCAGAATTACTATGGATGGATGGATATTTTGGAAAAAAAAACAGTACAAAGTATTGTATTTGCAAAATTATTATTTAATATTGTTACTATTCAAAGCAATAGATTTTGAGAATAAACTTCTTGAGAACATTTTTGGACCGAAGGGAGGTGAACAGACAGGCGAATGGAGAAGATTCCGTAGCAGTGAACTAAATTATCTTTGTACGAAACCAGATATAATGAGAACAGTTAAGTCTCGTAGACTGCGATGGGCAGGACATATGGCATGGATGGGGAATGAAAGGGGGGTATGGAAACTTGTAGGAAAACCAGACGTGAAACGCCCATTTGGTAGACCAAGAATGAGGTGAGAGAATAACATTAACCGTTTTTTGAGAGAAGTAATTGATTCAGGAGATGATTGGAAAATATTAGCTCAGAATAGGGTTGTATGGAGAGTTTATGTCCGCACGGCCATGAACCTACGGGTTCACTAGAGCCTGTGAGTTAGTTACAATTCAAAGCAGTTATTTAAACAGATTTTCAACTTCTTCCGTTGAAGAATTTAAGGAGCAGGTTCTAAATAGAATAATTTTAGAAGAATAATTAACACACTTCTGATGTTCCCAATATTCTTGGTAGTTTTTTTATACTTACGTACGCTACTTTGTTTTGTCGTTGAATTTCTATTCTATTTTATTGTTAAGTTATACTCAGATGATCATCATACTTCCACATGACAATATAAAAAACATAAAATCAATTATCTTGGTCTAGATCAGCGATTCTCAACCTTTTCAACTCGCGAATCCCTTCCACAACGATCTCAATTGGACAAACCACTGACTTTTAAATATACGTACAGTAGGCATGCATAACATTTAATTCCAAGCAAAAGGTTTGATAACACAGAGCAACAAAAAATAAACTTTTTTTTTTGTCTCAGAAAGAAAAATATGTGATTCTGATAGTATTTTTTCTCCTGAATTCAAATATCATATCGGTTTTTCTCCATCACGCAAGACTTTCGAGAGAGAGGCATTTATAATTTCAAACACTTTAATATTTTCTACATTCGTAACTACACAATATTCGAACATTCGGACTCACCTAGAAAGTGAGTAATGACGATTTTCTGCTATATTTCGCCTGTGGAGCATCCCTCTTGATGGTCCAACAATAATCGGCCAGCATATTAAGATTCCATTTGCCTTTATATATCTTTTCCATATCTGAAATCTCCTGATGAAAGTGTTCCCCGTTTTATTTTACAATGGGCAAATGGACGAAAAAACGTTTATTAAAAATACAATTATTTAAATCCATTAACTGAAATTGAATTAGAAAACCATGGATGATGGAGAAATTCCGAATACATATTTGAAAACACGATAAAAAACTGCATTAAGTACAATTACTGGTACTCATGAGACGAAAATCATGTTGACCAGTATAACCTTAAATTAACTTAACCCTTAACGGTTAAAACCTAAAGTTACTCTAGTTATGGCTTAAAAGTAACCTCCTGGGGGTTCGCGAATCACAGGTTGGGAAACGGTGGTCTAGATAGCTGTTTTGATACTGACCCAATGTATTAGTAAGAGAGTTGCTATACAGTGCTATCATGTTGTCTGTGTGTGTAACATGTATAGTGGCACCATTATGTTCCTTCATGCTCCATCAATTTGTCTTTATGGTCTTGTTCCAATTTTACTTCCTTTAAGAACTTAAAGAAAGTAGGTCTTTCAAAAAGGAAAATAAAATATGCAAATACAAAGTATATAATGAAAAAAGCGAAGTCACGGAGACCTTATTCGGATACATGACAGGAAAATTAATGTTACAAAATGTGTGCTTCATATTAAAACAGTCTTTTAAAGGATGGATAGATGAAAATCGATATAACAATAACATAAACAACAATGGCAATAATAATAATAATAATAATAATAATATAATAATAATAATTATTATTATTATTATAATTATTATTTTTATTAGTATTATCATTATTATTATCAATTGTTAATTGCACAAGATTATGAAGATTTAGAATATATGACTAGAAAATTAATAGAAGAATATGAAAAATGGGGATTAAATTTGAACATGAAAAAAACAAAATATTTATCAATTGGTGAACCAGAACCAAATTTTAATTTTGGTGACTGGAGAATCAATAAAATCTTGTAGTGAGATCACATATTTAGGAATTAAAATAAATAAAAATGGGAGTTATGAAGAGGAAATAAAAAATATAAATAATAAAGGAATATTTCCAATTGCTTGCCTCAATGGAATATTGTGGGATAAAAATATAAGTAATAAAAATAAAATGAATATATATCATACAATTGTTAAAAACATCATTACTTATGGAGCAGAACTTTGGCCATTAACAACAAAAACAAATAAGTACCTTTTGGCAACGGAAATGGATTTTATACGAAGGGCCGCAAGAATTTCAAGAAGAAAAAAAATAGGAACTCAGTTATAAGAGAGAAAATGATGATTGAAGACACTATTTTAGATTATATTAAAACTCAGCAATTAAGATGGTACGGACATGTGCTGCGAATGGAAGAGGATCGACTACCAAAATCTGTTTTGGAATGGAAACCTGAGGGAAGACGAGGCAGAGGAAGACCTAAAACCTCCTGGAGTCAGGGAATATGTTTATATATGTATATGAAGGAAAAACATCTACAACCAGGAGATTGGATGGACCGACAAGACTGGCTATTAGGAACCGGACGATGTCAAAGACATTAATCAACCGATGATCTATCTATCTATTATTATTATCATAATATTATTATTAAGGATTTTCTCTACATTACAGTAGTTATCCTTCAGCCCAAATGTATTTTCCTCCGCCACAGATTTCTATCCTCAACATCGTCTTGTTTGAGGCCTCTTCTGATCGTGTTTATTCTCACTTCATCCATCCACTGTTCTCTGGGTTTCCTCCTCCTCCTGCCTTCAGCATTCTAATCTAGCATCATTATTGGGATTCTATTATTCTCCATCCTCTTCAGATGCTCATACCATTTCAATCTTCGTTTTTCTATTACTTCTATAATTTTATGTTTAACATTCATTATTTCTCGGATTTTCTGGTTCCGAATTTTCTCCTTTCTTGAATTTCTTGACGCCCTTCGCCAAAAATCCATCTCTGTTTCAATAATGTTTTGCTTGCTGTTTACCTTATAATAATAATAATAATAATAATAATAATAATAATAATAATAATAATAATAATAATAATAATAATAATAATAATAATAATAATAATAATAATAATTATAATAATTATTATTATTATTATTATTATTATTATTATTATTATTATTATTATTATTATTATTATTATTATTATTATTATTATTATTATTATTATTATAAACAGAGCCACTAATTTGTGTACATTGAATATAAATAAAATATAATTTAGATATTTTAAAAAAAGATATTTTCCGGCAGCCCCTGATTTTTCCTGTGGTAGGAAATTCCATTTGCGGAAAGATACACGGATACGATAATATTCCATTCTATCTCTCTCTCTTTATTCTCATGCACATTAGTATTAGCCATATTCTTAATTTAATCGGTTTATTAAAAATAACTTTATAGCCATACTTTCCAATTTTCAGAATACAGTAATAACTGAGTAATGCAAAGTTGGTAAGAATGCTGATAAGTGATAATAATTTATCTATATACAAAGTGTAAATATATATAAGTCTGCAGATTTTAAGCACGGATTATGTGTGGTAAATATAATAAAAACCTCTTCCAGATTCTGGTCGTAAATCTGCAGTTTTCTCATAGAGATTTTTTAATAAAACATGTACAGGTGCGACAGACTTCGGAAGCTTCTGGCTTATCGGCTACTGGCCTCACATCCAATTACACCAATGAAAGGGATTGGCGGTGATACGGTGAAATAGCTATTACCATTATCGCATCTGGTTATGAAAATTACGCGGATGGAATCACTCAATTTCAACGAATTGAATTAATTTATAATTTATATCGAGTATTTGCATGATTTTCACATATTGTATAGAGAACTATTTTTATGTTGATATTGTTAATTTCCAAATCCGGTACTGAATGATGAATAAGCCACCGTGTCCCATGAAGGACTAGGGACTCCTAACAAGATGAGCTTAAATATCATGTGGTTCATGTGGCAGAGCAACACCACAAGAACGGATAAAACTGTTCTGAATCTACGTTTGTGATTTTAATTACATTTGAGGTTTGTAATACGGTATTTGTGATTGGACTCAATGTTTTTGATTTTTTCAATGATGCACATTTATCTTCATTCTCACAACTTAAGAATTGGATCCGCTAGTACGGTTAGTATATTGGTTGTAGTTATGTTCAGGTACTGATTGTTTACACTTGTTTAATGTTCCGTAGATCAGCACAAATCTACACTAAACCTAATCATAGGAGATTTCAACAGCAAAGTGGGCCCACGCAGCCACGAGGATGAAGACCCAGTGGGAAGATATGGGTATGGGGCAAGAAATGAAAGAGGGGAAAAGCTCGTTCAATTCGCACAAGAACATAAACTAAAGATAGCCAACACCTTTTTTTAAGAAAATGCCTAGCTCAAAGTGGACTTGGCGCTCGCCAGACGGCAACACAAAGAACGAAATTGACTACATCCTAAGCGATAACCAAAGAACCATAAGAGATATCCAAGTAGTAGCCAACCTGAAATTCAGTACAGACCACAGGATGGTGCGGGCAAAAATGAAGATAGAAAGAAGAAGGAAGCATCCAGCAAAGCAACATAGACAAAATATAGAAAACATAGACAGCAACAAATTCCAGCTACATCTTCGCGACAGAATTGCAGAGTCCAACCCCAACCGAGAAGCAAGTGCTCAGGAACTGTACAACTCCCTGGAACAATGTATACTACAGGCGACCAAGGACTCCAGCAAAAATACGAAAGCTCAGAAAGAAGGCAAACTCAGTCAAGGAACCATTGCCTTAATCGAACGTCGATCGGAGATGCTACAAACCAGAGACGCTTCGGAGTCGAATAGAACCGAGTATGCCGCAATGGACAAACTGACGAAAAAGGAAATACGGAAAGATCTGCGAGAGTACCGCACAACCATAACTAGGCAAATAATAGAAACCTCCAAATCGATAAGGAAAGCAAAGAGGGAAAGAAATGGTGACAAACAATGGATGCTAGGAATTAAGAACCAAGCAGGAGGCCGCAACACATTAAGAACAGATATAATCCAGTCAGCCACAGATTTCTATAAATCCCTATATACAAGCTCCCTAACAACCCAGGCAACAAATCACATAGGCATATTCGATGCTAAACTCGAAAACCACGCCGACACCTTTCCCCCAGTACTGGCCAGCGAAATTAGAACTGCAATAGATGAAATGAAAAATGGCAAAACACCCGGAGAGGATGGAATATACAACGAATTGCTAAAACTGGCTTCAGATCAAATACTACCATCACTCACAAACATCTTTAACAAAATCTGCAGACAGAAGAGATACCCGAGCAATGGAAATCAAGCACAATCATTCTTCTCCACAAGAAAGGCACAAAAGATGACATGAATAATTACCGACCCATAAGCCTGATGTCCAATCTATACAAACTATTTTCAAAAGTGCTAACAAGAAGACTAACAAAAGTCCTGGACGAAAACCAGCCAACAGAACAAGCCGGATTCCGCTCAGGCTTTAGTACAACAGACCATCTCCAAGCAATTAACCAAATAATAGAAAAGACAGTCGAATACCACCATACATTATATCTAGCATTCGTCGACTACAACAAGGCATTCGACTCAGTAGAACATTCAAGTGTCCTCCAGGCATTACACACCCAAGGAATCGAACACAAGTACATCCGCGTTCTGGATAAGATCTACAGCCAAAGCTATGCCAAGGTGAAGACAGAAATTGTGGGACAACCATTCAGTCTCAAAGAGGAGTACGACAAGGCGACCCAATTTCTCCTAAACTTTTTACATGCGTGCTTGAAGACATATTTCGAAAACTAAACTGGAACAAGAAATACGGAATAAATATAAACGGGAGCAGGCTATCCAACTTAAGATTTGCTGACGATGTGGTATTGTTCGCCAGATCCCCTAAACAACTCCAATCAATGCTACAAGAGCTCTCAGAAAACTAGCAAAATTGCAGGCCTTTCGATGAACAAAAGCAAGACACAAATTATGTCTAATGGTCCGGAAAACCTTATCAAAGTCGATGGAATGGATCTTCAATATGTAAGCGAGTACATATACTTAGGACAACTACTCTCCTTCCATCAGAAAGTAGAGAAGGAAATAAGCAGAAGAATAGCTCTCGCCTGGAAGGCGTTCTGGTCACTGAAATTTATACTGCTGGACAAGTCACTCAACCGGAAACTCAAAATGGAAACACTACAAACCTGTGTTCTTCCAACACTGTTATATGGCTGCCAAACTTGGAATCTTACTGCCAAACTGAAGTACACACTCCAAGTATGCCAAAGGAAAATGGAGAGGAAAATCTTAGGCATAACTCTGAAGGACAGAATCTCGAATACAACACTTCAAGCGATATCCTCAACAACTGATCCCGCACAACAAGCCATCAGGAAAAAATGGAAGTGGGAGGCCACGTCGCAAGAATACAGGACGACAGGTGGACAATAAAAACAACCATGTGGGACCCGTACACAGGCAAGAGACAGCGCGGAAGACCAAGACGACGATGGGCTGACATCTTCAAAGAACGAGCAGGGGCGCAATGGTCCAGAGTCGCCAGATGCAGGAAAAGCTGGAGAACGATGGAGAGCCAACTGTGTATTAACTAATCACAGAACAAACAGTGTATACAAACCAAGTGCTACATCCAAGTCAACTTCTCACCACGGAGTAGCTCACCGGGTGACACTCTCAAATAGAGCTTAACCCCTGTACAGGGAGGCCTTTGCCCTAAAGGGACATATCAGGCTTTATTTATTTATTTATTTATTTATTTATTTAATGTTCCGCACTGACTGCTTCCACACACTTCTATTGCGGGCGGTGGTGGAGCATTGGACTCCTAGTTCTTGCTTGAAATCGTCTACCCATCTGTATCTGGGTTTGACTTGTGATCTTCTGCCTGTGTATGGGTCCCACATGGTAGTTTCTTGTGGTCATCTGCCGTGTTGCTGTCTCGCTACGTGGCCAGCTCATTACCATTTTTCACTGTAGGGCGTAGCTCCACATTTTCTGATGACGTGAGGTTATGTAGTCTCAGATTTAAGATTTTGTCTCTCAGTGATATGCCAACTATTTTCCTCTCTATTTTCCTTTGGCATATTGCAATGATTTTACGTTGTCCTTCCGTAAGGGTCCAAGTTTGGCACCCGTATAGCAATACTGCAAATATGCAAGTGTTGAGTGCCTCTAGTCTCAACTTCTAGTTTAAGGATTTGTTACTTGCTTACTCACTGGCACTATCGAACTCGTAGGTTCATGGCCGCACGGACATAAGCTCTCCATACATCCCTATCCCGAGCTAATGCTTTCCAATCATTCCCTGTATAATCTACTTCCCTCAAATCATAGTTAATGTTATTCTCCCACCTCATTCTTGGTCTACCAACTGGGCGTTTTCCCTCTGGCTTTCCTACAAGAAGCTTCCATGCAAGTCTTTCATTTCCCATACGTGCAACATGTCCTGCCCAACGCAGTCTACGAGACTTAACTGTTCTTATTGTATCTGGTTTCCTATAAAGACCATGTAGTTCATTGTTATGTAGTCTTCTCCATTCACCTGTCTGTTCATCTCTCTTTGGTCCAAAAATTTTCCTAAGTACTTTATTCTCAAATACTTGTAATCTCCTTTCCTCTCTTAAAGTAAGAGTCCATGTTTCGCACCCATATAATATAACTGGTAGAATAATAGTTTTATATATTTTCAGTTTAACATTTTTGAAAGGAGTTGGGACATCAAGAGTCTCTGCAATGCATAATAGCATGCATTTCCAGAACTGAGCCTATGTTTAATTTCTTTGTGCATCTCATTCCTATTTGTGATCATTCTTCCTAGGTATTTGAATTCAGCCACTTCCTCAAAATTTCCCTCATTTGTCATTAGCTGTCCATTTCCATTATATAATGAATTTCTACGTGTGACCATATATTTAGTTTTATTGATATTTACTTCCAATCCTAATTTCGTACTGTTACTCAACAGTGTGTGCGTATTGTCCTTTAGTATATCCTCGCTATCGGCCAACAATACTACATCATCAGCATAAACTAACAGCTTATTAATACCATTCAATTGTAAGCCTTCCTCATTCTCTAAAGATTTAAATGGCATGCTCTAGTACAAAATTAAATAGTAGAGGAGATAGTGCATCTCCTTGCTTCAACCCATTTCTAAGAAATGGGAATATAATGGTACTGTACATCAACTGTATGTAGACTTCAAAAAAGCATACGATTCAATTAAGAGGGAGAAGTTATATAGTATCCTGCTGGAGTTCGGAATTTGTTAAGTAATATTAATTTGAGAGACTAGAAAGCTTTCAAAGTATTGGTAATTCTCATTTTGACTTCTTTCTCTATTCTATGGGTGAAAGATACTACCTGTCCCAGATAGATATATTGGTAAACGTATTATATTTCTGTCCCATTTATTGAGTTTTTGCTCAGTTGTCATTATTTTGGTTTCCCTGTAGTTCAAAGTGAGACCGTCGGGACGGTGTGATTATTGTATTATAAGCCTATGTTTTCCCTTTGCAGAGATTTAGGCGCTCTCCCCCTACAGGGAAGTATTTGAACCATACTAATTTAGTTACACTTGTTTTCGTATAGATGTCATTTTGAGTGGTCCGTGGTCAGCGTTCCGCCTCATACTGACATCTAGGTGTGATTAGAATAAATAAATATAATAAACATTTGTTTTAAAATTACATAAGGAGGATAGGTAGCCAAATATTACAGACACTTAACGTGTCTACCAGACAATAGTAGCAAATTCAAATGTTAGTAAAATATTTCATACTAAATTATTTGGGGGAGTCTAAACGTAATCGAGTTTAAGCCTTAAATTCGCAATGTAACCTATAGGATACATATATTGTTTTAATTTATCTAATAGTTTTAATAAAACACAAGAAAGCTAACGATAAGAAATTACTGAAATGTGTGTGGAAATACACAATATACCTAATGATAACAGAAATGCACGATTTCATTTTCAGTGCGATCCGCCACATTTAAGTAACTGGTACGACAAATTATCACTTTGCCAAATTAAGGATTAAAAAAGTCGCATAATTAAGCTACTTTCTCAAAAATTGAAATTATGATCCGGTTTTGCTTGTTTGCGGAATACATCTTTCTTTTGTTAAACTGTTGAAATTCAATTTCTTAGCTAAGTTATTTAAACGTTAAATTATAATTTATTTGTGTACTTGTATACTAACGTCGTCCTCAACTATAACGTTTATATTTTAAAATTTCGTTGATTTCACTCTAGGCCTTTCTAAGCATGCTTCATTTTCTGGAGTTGTTGTAATAGCATTGAAATCTGTATATGTCTAGTAGAGTGTTTTGCTCATTAGGCATATTTTCGTTGAGAATGTTTGTATTCTTGGCCTCCTTGATAATTTCGATTTCTTCTAAGATGTTAGTTTTTTGTCTGTTGTTCTGTCTGTGTATAACTGACATTGTATTATCGACAGTTTTAACAATATCGCCCCACTTTTTCATTAAAATCTCCTAAGACAATATTTATATTATATAGTGAAAGGCTATAAATACACATTCTAATTCTTCATAGAACTCATCATTGATCTTGTCATCTTTATCTAATATGGGGGCATGTACATTTATGATTATAAAATCATATCGGGTATCCTTTAGAATTATATATAATATCCTATCACTGACAAACTTAATATCTCGGATAGCAAACAGGATCCTCCTTCGCACTAAAAAACCCGTTCCAAATTCAGGCCTTCCTGCACCACCGTAGTATAATGCAAAGCTTCCTGATTTTTTACTACCTTATCCTGGCCGCCTAACTTCCTGTAAAGCGACTATATCCAAGAGTGATTTATCTAATTCCCGCGTTAATATATCTAGCGCCACGCTATTGTTTAAAGTCCTAACATTCCATGTTCCTAGGAACATGTCCCTGTGCTTGAACCTTTGGCATGGGTTCCCTGAAGTAGTCCCCGCCCGGAATACCGTATGGGAGACTATTTGACCTCCGGAAAATTTTACTCCAGTGTAACCCATGTCCGTATTTCTTGACGGTGTATTTTTACGGCGAAAGATCGCTACTCTTTCGACCAAGGTACTTTTTTCGCCTAGCTTTTCACCTTTGACCAGTCCGGCATGGATATCCCTATCGGTAGCAATGTTAACGCCGGCATAGCTCTCGGGATCATTTAAGCATGCAAGCCACTCCATCAGTACAAGGTAAAGATACCATGGAGGGGAACGTATCTAGTAGACACCAAAAATGACCTTGATATATATATATAACTAACTCACCGGCACTATCGAACCCGTGGGTTCATGGCCGCGCGGACATAAGCTCCCCATATATCCCTATCCTGAACTAATGTTTTCCAATCATCTCCTGTATAATTCACTTCCCTCAAATCATAGTTAATGTTTTCCTCCCACCTAATTCTTAGTCTACCAACTGGACGTTTTGCCTCTGGGTTTTCCTACAAGAAGCTTCCATGCACATATTTCATTCCCCATTCGTGCCACATGTCCTGTCCATCGCAGTCTACGAGACTTAACTGTTCTTATTATATCTGGCTTCCTATAAAAAACATGCAGTTCACTGTTATGTAGTTTTCTCCATTCCGCTGTCTGTTCATCTCTCTTTGGTCCAAAAATTTTGCCAAGAACTTTATTCTCAAATACTCGTAATCTCTTTTCCTCCCTTAAAGTAAGAGTCCATGTTTCGCATCCATATAATATAACTGGTAGAATAATAGTTTTATATTTTTTCAGTTTAACGTTTTTTGAAAGGAGTTGGGACGTCAAGTGTCTCTGTAATGCATAATAGCACGCATTTCCAGAATTGAGCCAATGTTTAATTTCCTTGTGCATCTCATTCCTATTTGTGATTATTATTCTAGGCATTTGAATTCTGTCACTTCCACATAATAAGAGGTCCCTACTTGCATTTGCCTTGTAGTAACAAAGAGTTAAAAATTGAATGTTGGTCGGTTTCTTGATGGATTCATAAAAAGTGTCTCCATATGAAAGGTCATAGTTTCCCAAATACTTGATATTATGATTTGAAATTTTGCAGAGGTTCATTTATAGGGTGGACCTGAAGCCACACCACGTTTCAGGAAAATTGGTGATGTTCAGCGTGGATGACATTACAAATTAGACCAACTTTTGGCGGAATGGCCCCATAGACTATGAAATAAGTATTGTGAAGATAATCGCAATTATTATTCATTTATTTAAAATCACGGTGTGCACATTTAAATACAAAAATTAATTTTTTACTTCAATACAATAAGATAATTTATTATATTTTATTTACAATTCATCGTATCTTTATCTTGTCGTGGTGGAATGACATGCATGCTTACAATGACAATGTCCGGGATAGCGTTGGTCCCGAATGGGTTACCGATGGCGATAAACCAGACGAAAACAGTATCTGGTCGAAAGAGTTAATATCTTTCACCATAAAACAAAACCATCAAGTAACGCGGCCAAGGGTTTCATTGGGTGTTTGGACTAAAATGAAATAAACAGACAGGTTAATGGAGAAGACTACTTACAGTGAGCTACATGATCTTAGTGGGAAACCAGATGTGATAAGAACAGTTCAGTCTCGGAGATTATGATAGGCATTAACATATTTGGATGAAGTAGACATAACAAATAAAGTTATTAATTTTAATAAAACCATGGAAATAATAAATTCAGTAATGAAACCTTCGCTTGTCCAGAGATATACCAGAGCACGGTTATACAAAACCTTAGCAAGACCTGTACTTTGCTACGGCAGTGAGGCATGAACTTTGAGGAAAATAGAAGGGAGCAGGATAACGTCTAGTGAAATGAGATTCATGAGATATACAGCTGGATGTACCAAACGGGATTACAAACGCAATAATGATATCTTGAAGGAACTACGTTTAGAACTGGTCATTGAATACATGCATAGATACCAGAACGACTGGATGAATCATTTGCGACGAATGAGTTCAGATAGAGTTTCCAAAGCCATGTTTCGTTATTGTCCAACAGGAGAGAGATATCTGGCCGTCCAAAGAAACACTGGATACAAAATTTATCAGTGAGATCGTAACAAGCATATAGGCCTAACACTTGCTTGGATGAAGAAGAAGAGGAGGAGTTCGAAGAGCAGGACATGTGACACAAATGGACAATGAAAGTGGTACATGGGAACTCCAGTCGGATGGACGATTTGAGGGAAAGCGCCCAACTTGTAGTCTAAGAATGAGGTGGGAGAATAACATTAATCATGATTTGAAGGAAGTACATTTTACAGGGGATGATTGAAAAAACTTTGGCTCAGGATAGAGAATGTATGGACTCCTTAGTCCGTATGAATTTACGGGTTCAATAGTACCATTTGTTAGTATTTAATATCTAGGCCTATAAAATTCAAATTTTATTTGTGTTTCAATAAGAGCACCAAATGAGCCACATATTCGAAGGACACGTTATGCAATACAACTAATACAGTAAAAGCTCCTTATTCACGGTTACCTTATTCGCGGCTAAAAGTCTTTATTCGCGGATCCAGTCGGTACATTATAAAGATTAGTATAATTTATTAACACATTGGCAACATCGTTTACTGCAGGCACGTGCCAAGGAGCGACTCAAACCAAATGGACAAATTAATATCAAAATAAAGCAAACCTTATTATCACTAAGCCTAAAATTCGTTGTTAAAAGCTACCGCCGCCGTATTTCACGTGCCGCTATGTCCGTTGATAAATGCCGCTCTCTCCACGATCGGTGATTTTTTTCTTTCAATTTGCCATTCGTTGCAACAATTTTGATTGAATAACACGTGTATCTTCTGATTTGTTGCCTATTTATAATGTCGACTAGAATGAAAGAAAATTAGTTCCGAAGCGGAAAAAAGTAGTGTTGTCACTTAAAGTGAAATTAGAAATGGTAGGCCGTTTACGCGCTGGTGAGTCGTTTGCACCTATATCACGCTGTTTCAATGTTAATTTAAGATTAATGAATTAATCCGAAGACAAAAAAGGAATTCTATCGCTGAATTCACAGCTGAACAACAATCTGAATTGAAAGACCTTTTAAAAGCGGCAAAACAGGAAAAATGTATATATACTAAGTTCTTTAAGCTCTTGTCTAAGCCTGACAGTAATAATTAATAGAAATAATTCAAAATCTCCCATTAATTGATTTTATTTTGATAACTCTTATTTTATATTGGAACCTTGGAACGTATTCAAATTACTATTCCATATTCGCGGCATATTTACGGAATATATCCCCTGCGAATAAGAAGATTTTACTGTATTGTTAATATTGTGAAATATAATCATAGCTGAATAGGGGATTACATTTTCCTTCTTCCAGTTTATGAGATATCTGAATAATGTATTTTTAGTGCACGATAACGGTCAAATTCTATTTTCAGTTTGTACATGAGGTCTCCTAGATGTGTCACGAATTCGTCTATGATGCTTTATCAAATGTCACTTGCCTTTATACAAGAGAGAAAAGAAAATAGAACAGACAGAACACAGAAAGTGGTTGTATAGTGAACAATGGCGGAGAAACAGCTGACACCTGCAGTACAGAGGTACAAAAAGGACAACAAATTAGATGTAAAGCATAGCAAGGCGATGTTTTCTAAACAGTTATGGAAATGGGAGAGCTGGTATTGATCCCCAGGGGATTCCCGGGCTCAGTGTTGCCCGGGCAGCTCCACTCGGATGCCGTCACACGTAATTCCGAGGATTATGTTGTTCCAAAGCAAACTAGACCCTCATTTACACACAAACAATTACTTCAATGACGTGCAACACGTATTTAAGTATTAACATTTCTGTACTTCAGGGCATTAATCCTTATAGAATAATACACTATGTGAGATGTTTTGCTCAAATATATATATATATATATATATATATAAAACTCACTGGCAATATCGAACTTGTTGTAGGTTCATGGCCACGCGGAGATAAGCTCTCCATACATCCCTATCCCGAGCTAATGTTTTGCAATCATCCCCTGTATAATCTACTTTCCTGAAATCATAGTTTGTATATATATATATATATATATATATATATATATATATATATAATTTCCGCTACCTCTTGTGTGAATTGAGAATACTACATGTAAAAAAAAATGTATGTTTGTGTTGGAATTCTTGGGTAGCTCAGTTGGTTAGAGCGCTAAACATACAGAGTTTAGAGATTCGAGTTCAAATCCCGACTCAAGCATTCATTTTTCTTTTCATATCATATTTGCCTTCATTGCCAAATGTCAAAAATATATTTATAACATCTAAATATACAAGCATTACTGCTATAAAGTAAATATTCTCTTTAAAAAAAATGCTTAACTGTTGTGTTAGCCGCTAGATGTCAGTTGGAACGAATTTCCGCTACCTCTTGTCTGAATTGAAAATACTACATGTATAAGAAAAATGTATGTTTGTGTTGGAATTCTTGGGTAGCTCAGTTGGTTAGAGCGCTAAACGTACAGAGTTTAGAGACTCGAGTTCAAATCCCGACTCAAGCATTCATTTTTCTTTTTATATATATATATATATATATATATATATATATATATATATATATACCCGGCCTTCCCTACACCTAAATGAATGATAATGTGTTTTTGCATTTAGTGAATAAGTAAAAGGAAAAATAAATATAAACTTATATCGTTATTATCTTTAGATCCCCGTGTTGATTACCCGGCGTTGCCCGGTAATCTACGCATCCAGATGTACTTGGCATACATGAGTTGAAAGACAAAATTCGTTATTTTGAGTTTCCATAAAAGAATATCCGCCGTGCGCTGCTATGCTTGCCCGGGAATCTACTTATCCCGATCTTCTTGGCATCAATAAAAACAAAAATGGTTATTGTGCTGTCGCGGACTTTTCTGTAGAGTTATTTTAGATATTCAATTCTGTGTACAATAATTTTGTGTATTTGTTATGGTTTGAGTTTTTTGAGATATTCAATTCTGTGTACATTAATTGTATGTATTTTTTATGGTTTAGGCACATTGCTCGCAGTCCCAAGGATCAAGCCTCGGTTTTTTGAGATATTCAATTCTGTGTACATTGATTTTATGTATTTTTTATGGTTTAGGCACATTGCTCGCAATTCCAAGGATCAAGCCTCGGAAGAAAGACGGACACAAAAACGATAGTTCGACCAGTTGTCGTATATGGAGCAGAAACTAGGGCTGATACAACAAAAACTAAACAAATAATAGGCACATGCGAAATGAAAATCTTAAGAACTATTCAGGGGAAAACATTATTTGATAAAATACACAACACAGAAATTAGGGACAAATGCCATATTCAAGACATAACCAAATGTATTATAGATAGACGAAAATATTGGAAGGGTCATATGGAAAGAATGGAAGAAAACCGGCTTGCGAAAAGAGCTAAAGATAGACCAATGGACGGGAGAACAACAAGAGGAAGACCAGCCAAGAGATGGATAGACAGTGAATGCACATCCAATACGTCTTCCTCCGAGGAGTGATTTTGGAAATAAACAGGATGAAAATCTTACAAATTAAGAAGAAGAAGGCAGCGTAAGCATTTAAGTATAAAAAAGGTATTTTTTTTTACGTTTCTCACTACAAATGGTGTTTTTAAGGGTGTAAGAGTAGAGTATCTCAACTCTCTTATAGCCTATGTTCATCCCGGGAATCTCCTGAACATTTTGCAAAAAACGCCATCACAATTGGATCAACGGTATGGCTGCGCATAAAGTACGAACAAACAAACAAACAAACATTCATTTATATATATATATATATATAAACAAACGAATGTATGTCAGTCTGTCTGTTTGTCCTATATAGACTTCTAAACCGTTCAACCGATCTTCATGAAAATTTGTATATACACGGTTTCAGATGCGGCGAATGTTTAGCCGTTATCTATTAAGTTCTAAAACATTAGGTGGAGGAGTCACACCTGAAACGAAAATTTAAAAATCGCTCTAGCGATCGCAATTTTCGATGTTTCACAACAAAACTAGGAATGTCCTATTTAAATAAACCGAGGTATGTATTATCCAAAAATCAGCGAAATCCAACCATTAGAATTGGAGGTTTACCTGAAATCTGAAATTAAAATTTTACTCTAGTAACCGCTATGTTTGGTTCGTCGCAGGGTATACCATATAATTAATGGACTCTCAATATTTACTTAGGCGTAGCAGGGTATGCCGGGTATTAGCTAGAAAAAATGCAAATTAAACTCTTCCTACTAAAAAAAGTTAGTTTATCGGTATTAAAATTTACTCTGATAAAATGTAAAGTTGTTTTAAAATTCACATAATACACATATAGGATGCACCAAAGTATGAAATTAATATTTCCTTCTGTTTCTTTAGTTTAACCTCTCCATTTGTAAGTACTTTTATGTGTCATACGCCAGCGGATCTTGCAGTAACACGATCTATCGGGTGACGAAGCGTCTCTACGGATGAGTGATCAACTCAATGCCAAGGCCACCTCAGAGAATGCACGGACATTTAAGATAATTTAGTTGAGGACGACTGATATATTAGGTACTTGTTTTAATATTTTAACATTTAATTAAGATAAGAAACACCGTTTATTCATATTAGGTACTTGTTTTAATATTTTAAGATAAGACACACCGTTTATTCATACTAAAGAAGGTGAATATGTTACTGAGGAGATGTATCCTACTACTTGGATCTTAACGTTTACTGATATTAGTTTTACAGGTGTGAAAATACCCCGGAAAGTCGCAGTTAAAAACCTTATCCTTTTTTAAGTTAGCGAAAGGTGCGTGTGATAAATAGTTTGAAAGCCGTAATATTTCATTTTCCACACACGTTTTAAAACGTAAACGTATCAAATTCGTTATAATCTATATAATATATATATATATATATATATATATATATATATATATATAAAATAAATGTTTGTTTGAGATTTGTTTGTTTGTTTGTTCGTTCGTACTTTATGCGCGACCATAAAGTTGATCCGATTGTGATGGGGATTTTTGCGAAATGTTTAGGAGATTCCGGGGATGAACATAGGCTATAAGAGAGTTGAGATACTCAACTCCTACATCCTTAAAAAACACCGTTTGTAGTGAAAAACGTGAAAAAGTCCCTTTTTACCATCAAATAGCTTACGCTGTCTAAACCAAAACAAATACAGAAAATTAATGTACACAGAATTGAATATCTCATAAAACTCTACAAAAAAGTCCGCGACAGCATATGTTTATCTTTTACAGATAACACATAATAGCCATTTTTGTCTTTCACTGATGCCAAGGAGATCGGGATAAGTAGATTCCTGGACAAGCATGTGCTACCATACCATTCATCAGATAGTCATGGGGCTTTTTCAAAATGTTCAGGAGATTCCCAGGAAGGTTATAGGTTATAAGTGAGCATTTTAATGCTCAAGCCCTTCACCCTTAAAAATAATCTTCTATAGTGAAAAAAGTGAAAAAATGTCGCTTTCAGTAAGCTTAAGTGGATTACGCTGCCTAAACCATAACAAATACACAATATGTTAGTACACAGAATTGAATATCTCAAAAAACCTCTACGGAAAAGTCCGCGACAGCATATGTTTATCTTTTACGGATAACTCACAATAATCATTTTTGTCTTTCATTGAAGCCAAGAAGATCACGATTAACTGATTCCCGGGCAAGCATAGCAGCTCAAGGCTGGTGGTAAAAATACATTAACATTTATTTAGGAGTAGCAGCGCACACCGGGTATTAGCTAGTATTAAATAAATAATACTGATTAGCAGATCACCGCATCTAAAGAAATTCCATATACGGATAACTTACTTCCACATGAGGAGGTCATTCGGCTGAAGTCAAGTGATTGCGGAGCAAACTAATAGTCAGCGATTAAATATCCACTGACTATAAAAATAAACGACTTACTTTAAGACTGCTGGCACATAACAACTATAACCCTATCAAACTAGCTGTTATGTTTGAGAAGTAACATTAAAATTTTATGTGACATTCTAGACTTGATTTCAGTAATTTACCAACGTTAGAATGGATATAATCTTGTCAACACTAATTTGTTTTTGCGCGATAGTGCGTTTTTGTCGTACTTACAGCAATGGCGACCATGATCGAAATTTCAACTTCCAACCTAAATAACTATACTACAATAAAACTGTAGCATTACATATTACAAAAAGCGTATGGGAAGTAATACCAGTGCCATCTATGTATAGGCCTACTACATACAATATATATATATATATATATATATATATATATATATATATATATATCCATTCATAGTAATTCTGCCCGAAGGCAGGTCCTTCACTGCTATCATAGCATTTTCATGCTATGCTTGCAGCTTTACTAGGGAATTGTGTAGGTGTGGTAGCTTCCCGTTCCTTTCCACACCGGCGAAGGATGACGATGATAATGATAAGGATGATGGCCATATGATTTCGGGGACCGTTTGGGCCTTAAAGTTTTCCTGACATTTGTCTTACAGGTGAGGAAAAACCCCGATAAAAACCTCACCCAGGAAAACTGCCCCGACCGGGATCGAACCCGGGCCCGCTGCGTGACAAGGCAGTATATATATATATATATATATATATATATATATCCAAAAGGTAGTGTTAAAGTAGATTATACGAAACAAATCACTGCATTCAAATGGAATTGAACTTTATTTCAAACAATATAAAAAATAAATACGTACTTGCCGCCATCTTATCATAAGCAATGCCACGAGTGGTTTCCAAATTATCGATAAATTCACGACGCACGAAGTGAGGAGTGAATTTATCTAGAGAACTTGGAAATCAAGAGTGGCATTTGTTAGAACTATTTAACGAATAAAATTAAGCTGTTTACTCACAAATTATTATTTAAATATAGCTATATTTATATATTTAATGTAAACGGCGATGTTTGAAAACAAATGAGAAATGTTATGTTTAATTTGTTCATCACTGTAACCAGAACATATGTATTGCCAAATAGGATCGCAATATTGTAAGAATGCATCCTAGTGGAGAAAAAATGGAACACAATATCATTACAGGTTATTAATTAATTTCTGATGTCCTATGATGTAAATATGTCAATTATATTTTTTTCAACGTTAATTCCTTGGAGATAATACGTTTAAGGAAGTGCAAACAGTGGTTTCTTTTTTTATTGTATAATCAATTGCTATGAATGTTTTTCTATTACATCTCGCAAGCAGAAGCTGGTTGCATTGGTGCACTATATATACAATCTGTGAGCCACTTGATAAGATGAAAACGATAAAATGATAGTGATAAAATCGAGGTGAAAAACGACTGTGATAGGTTGTAAATCAAAATTCATTGAAATGTGGTAGGTCGTTGACTGCCATTTGGAGAATGAGTTAGTCACTAATACTGTTTCACGGCCTCCTGTAGTTTCAACTAATAAACATAGCCCACAATGTTAACGTTAGTCAATTGTTTATAATGAACGCACGTATTTCCAACAAAGATGTTATTATTTTACTATTATTTATTATTTTGAAAACATAATCGCCAAAAAATAATATCTATAATACGAAGATATGGGAATGACTTTTTAAATTCTTATAATGTATTGCAATATACAACGCACGTTTGAGAAGTGTTTTACAGAATCTAGGAAATTAAAAACCTCCTTGTCGCTCGGTTTTTAAACATTTTCATCGACTCTGTAAAAAACCACTTCCCAATCTCGCATCGTAATATACTATTTCACTATTGTTAAATAAGACAATTTCAGATATTTTCATAATATTGGTGAACAGCTGAATTTTCAACTTCACCAATATAGGCTGAAATTCCACATATCATCGTTTTATAAAATAAATATAGACTCTGTATCATAAGCAATCTTTAAGGTATGGCCTGTTGGCCTATTCCGCTCCGCGATGCACAATATGCTACAGGTCGTCCTTCCAACGTCGTTTTGGTGTTCCTACATTTCTTCAGCCTTGAGGTTTTTAATGAAACATCTGTTTTGATAAACGATTATTTGGCATTCTTTGTACATATTCAAACCAATTACATTTTTGTATGCTCTCTCGTGTATATAATATACTTGTAATTCATCTCTGCTAGCTTGACTTCTCTTTTGACCTCTTAAAGATACACCTACAACGGATCTCAGAAATCTCATTTCTATTGTCTCCATTCTATGTTTATCAGAGATCGTTAAGGACACCCAGTACTTATTTGGGTTAAAGTTTGACTTTTTTTTTCTTTTTGCTTCAAAAAATTCAGGAAGGTCATATTTTGGTTCACTTTTCTCTGAAACAATGAAAGATAGGAGAATAATGTTTGGCATGGATATGCAGTTTAAAGAGCTCTATAATATTTAAGTAAATTTATCTTTGTACTATTAATAGTGTTTGAAATGAATATATATATATGCAAAATTTTTAACAAAAAAAATGGTCTTTGAATTTTTTTTAAATAAATCACAATTCATATCTGAACACAAGCAAACCTTATTATTTACAAATCAACTATTGACAATAACATTCTAAATTTTGGAAACAATTGGATAAGTAGCTTTTTTTAATTGTACCAAGTCAATACTTTTAAGAAGTTAGATTTCTTATTTTCATTTTTTTTTGTATTTTAAATTAATCATGAAGATATATGTCTAAAAAGTTAATGTGAGCGTCATTATGTTCAGGGAAAGGTGTTTCATTAGTGACATAATTTTCATGCATATAACAGAATAAATTGAGAAAATTATTTTTGTATGTTCCATATTTTAAAACCAAATTGCAAGGAAATTAGTACCGGGTGCCCTTAAAGGCCAAGTTTCAGACCCGTATGTTAACTTTGGAACGGCTATTGTTTTGTAAAATTTCAATAGATTTTTCGTTGTGGTAATGTAATGTTGTTTTTATTTTTTAACAAAGTTGTTTTTAATTTTTCTTTCTGACAAAAAAATGTAACTACTCTTCAAAGAAGAGACCAACAGATTATATAGTTCTGGGCAATCTTTCAACGAGGTTTGTTAGCCTGTTACATTATTAGTCTCTGGTTTTTGATGCGAACAATTTGTTTAGACCCATTTCAACAGCTTTAATGTTTAAGACATTTCACACAAGATACGGGCCATGGATCGAAACAAATTGTAATCTGAAGGCGGAAGATCAGAGGTAGGCCCTACGCATGTGGTAACAGTTCGATTCCTCTCATCATCATCACCATCCTTCCCGTATTAAGTCTTTGGCCTGTTCCGATCTCACATCTGTTCAACCCTGTGCTTTCTTGGTCTTCCCACCGATCTTCGTCCTCTAGGATCATACATCAGTGCCATCATTGGTATCCTATCCTCTGTCATTCTTTGCAGATCTTCTATCCAATTATTCCTGTGTTCTTCTATTTGTTGAAGATACTACTAAGAGGTGGCAATGATCTAAGCATTGTCCAGTGTGCCACGCAGTTGCGGCTACCTGGTGGCCAATATATTTTGTGGTTATCAGTTAGGGGTTTAACCCTTAAATTCGTAATGTATCCTTTTGGATACATCAGTTGATTTAATTAATTTAATATTTTAAATAAATCAGAAGAAAACTAACAAAAAGAAACCACTTAAATGTGTGTATAATTATACAATATACCTAATAATAACAGTTACACAATATTCCGTTTTCATTGCGGTCCGCAACATTCAAATAACTAACAGAAGAAATTTGTGTTTTGCCAATTTAAGGGTTAACCACTTAACCATCGCGTGATTAGCGGTGTAAGATGTTTAGCCGTAAGCTGATGTGAATATGGTGAAACGAGGTGTTACCTCACTCGAGCAATGCATCGTACACTGTGCGAATGAACTAGCAGAGAGTCCGAAAGCCAGCAGCACAGAATGATTCACACTTCTCCATTTGTTGGAGAATTAGTTGTACTTTTAGTTCCTCTCTAATATTCTTATTTCTAATAATATGTTCTACTCTTGTACAACCTTTGACAGCCCGTAGGAATCTCATTTCCACTCCCTGAATTTTACTTTTTTTTTCTTTTTCCTTCGGGACCCAGGTCTCACTTCCATACATCGCCACTGGTAATGCTAACGTTGAATAAAATCTTAGCTGTGCTCCTTTCTAATTTTGTTCCTCAGTGTTCATCTGATTGTTCCATAAATATGTTGAAATCTCTGTCGCCAAGATTCCTCTCAATTCCTAAAATGTTGCCATGATTTTTCATGCAGTATTGATGTATTGCCCTGCAATAAAAATCTATTTCGGTTAACTAATGCATAGTATCTCCGTTTCAAAATTTCGTGAACTCGTTCCAGTTATTGAGAATAAAGATCCGCATCGTCTTCACACGCATTATGAATAAACTCCCAGTGAATCACACCTTCAAAATTCCACTTACAAACAGCATCACATTAAAAACTGACATTACTTATGAAACTACTTGATATTTTACACAGATTATTTCATTCATAGACCGATAATCATGCCTCTTCCTGTTGATAATCGTGCCTCTTCCTGTTCGTAATGAAATATATTTCCATAAATTAACTTATTTGAGAAGGATATCGATTAAACAATTGAAGACCGATATGGTATAGCAAGAAATGCCAAAAGAAACCAACTTCAAAAATTACAAAAAAAAAGTTCTTTTTCTCTAAAAAGTTTAATAAATGTTGTATAATAAAACTGAATTATTTTTAATAGTTATTTCTCATAAAATCATGTCATTGATTTTTCCCAAGCCCAAAGAGATATACCAGTAAAGATATGCTATTTATAACTATACAGCCGGCTTAGAAATCGTCCGGAAGTAAGATCGGAATACATAACCTCACAATTGATAAATATTAAACATTATACGCCGTAACATAGTGGTTAAGGCACTGAGCTACAAGCCGGAGGTTCGAGGGTTCAAGTCCCGTTGGGGTCAAGATTTTTAAACTGACCCAAACCCTCTGGCGGCACTATGGCCCTGGGGTCGACTCAGCCTCTAACGGAAATGAGTACCAGACGCTTGTTCTGGGGTTAAAGGCGGCCGTCACGCAGGGCTGACAACCCTGCTGACATAAAGTGTCGATTGTCTAGAAAAAGTGGGAGCCTTAACCTCCTACTACCCCAAGGGCCTCCGGGCCTGTTGTGGGATCACTTTTAAATTATTTTTAGTTTCTGATATTGTATTCTTCGCTAAATAATCACTCCAAATTCAACGCGAGGTTGAATTTTTCATTAGACAAAATCACAACATCTTGTTAGATTACTGTTGATAAAACACAACCTTTTATTACTTTGAATAATTGCATAGGATGTTATAGGAAATTACCGAGAAACTTCTATTATTTTCTAAGGAGAGCAGCAAGATATTCAAAGTTGAAAAAAGTAGGAAATAAAGTAATACGGGGAAAACATGAATATTAAAAATTCAGCAGTAGTTTATATTAAAAGATATAAACAACTAAATTGATATGGGGCACGTACGACGAATGTAAGAAGAAAGGTTACCCAGAAAAAAAACATTGGAATGGTGTCCACCTGGGAGAAGAAAGAAAGGAAGACCTCTAAATTCATGGATGCAAGAAATAAGTACCTAATGAGAATAAGAGGACATGAGGACATGATGTGGACGGATAGGGACGATTGGAGAAGGAAAATTAAACTTTAGGCACACAAAGATGTGTAAATATTGAACATCTGTAATCTAAATATTTCAAATGGGATGCTTTTATAATACTCAGTCACTCACTGGCTCTATCGAACCCGTACAATCATGGCCACATGGACATAAGCCCTCCATACATCCCCATCCTGAGCTGATATTTTCCAATCATCCCCAGTATAATCTACTTCCCTCAAATCATGGATAATTCCATTCTCCCACCCTCATTCTTGGTCTACAAACTGGGCGTTTTCCCTCTGGTTTTCCTACAATAAGCTTCCATACACGCTTTCATTCCCAATTCGTGCCAGATGTCCTGTCCATCGCAGTCTACGAGACATAACTGTTCTTTATTATATCTGGCTTCTTATACATACCATATAGCTCACTATTATGTAGTTTTCACTATTATGTCTGTTTATCTCTTTTTGGTCCAACAATTTTCCTAAGAACTTTAGTTTCAAATACTCGTAATCTTCTTTCCTCCCTTGAAGTAAGAGTCCATGTTTCGTATCCAAATAATATAAATGGGAGAATAAAAAGTTTTATATATTTTCAGTTTAACGTTTTTTTAAAGAACTTGGGACGACAAGAGTCAATGATGATAATAATAATAATAATAATAATAATAATAATAAAAATAATAATACTAATGATAATAATAACATACACAAAGATACCAACAAGAATGGAAAAATCATCTGAGGAGAATGGCAAGAAATAGACCTCCAAAATTGGCATTCCAATATACCCCAACTGGACATAGGCACCAAGGAAGACCAAAACATCGGTGGAAAGATCAAGATCATCTTCGCTAGGTTTACCGTACAGGCCACAAGGCCTAAAACTAATTTGTTCATGATGATGATGATGATGATAATAATAATAATAATAATAATAATAATAATAATAATAACAGTAGTAACAACAACAACAGTAGTAATGACAACAATAATAATCATAATAATAACAATAACAACAATAACAAAAAGTACAATAACAGTAATAATAACAATAATAAAAAAATAATAATAATAACAATAACAATAATAATATTGGAACCGGAACGAGCGAACAGGCTTAATCCCTGGATGAATAATAATAATAATAATAATAATAATAATAATAATAATAATGATAATGATAATAATAATAGTAATAATAATAATGATAATGATAGTAATAATAATAATAATAATAATAATAATAGATGTAGCAGTCTAAATAACCAACTATTACTTAACAAACGGGTAATTCTGACTGTATTTTAGGGTATTTTGTATCGGTTGTAGAATATATACGTACATGTTAGTATTTACTACAAATCATATGAAATAATATGAAATAAATGTCGTAATCTACGTTACAAGAATTCGTTCCGAAATTCAGGTCTCAAAACCACATCTTAAATTCCTGCAATATAAGTAACTCATCGCGTAACACACATCATCGCAGAGCTGGTTTCCATTAAATGTCTGATGGTGTGCACATACATTTCTTCCATTATGCTTTTACTGGTATTTTTATATAGGCAAAATAAAATATGAATGGAATTTTTGACTGCTGGAGTTCTATAAAAGCAGTTTAACGGTTTTACTGGGGACATTAGCCGTGTAATTTGAAGACGTCTTCAAGTAGTTTGGCTTCCTTGCAGTAATGATGCCAGATCGCACAATTCTCAGGGGAGATTCTCAGCTCTTCTTCCCAAACGACTTCAAACTTATTAACTCTGATGATCAATTTTCAAGAATAGAAAGATAAAACTATAGCGATCATTCTCCTAAGCACCTTTTTGGTGCCAGATGGTGGGATCTTATTTATTACATTTTATAGCATTAATTTAAAATTCTTTCCATTAACATACATGTTATTAATAATTCCATTAGTTTACAGGAAATTAGTGTGTTCCTGAGAGAACACTACTTTCAGATTTACTTGTATATAACTTCCCAAATTATATATATATATATATATATATATATATATATATATATATATATATATATACAGTTAAACATTCGTGCAAAATTTACCTTCTATAAGTCATTTTGATTTTTAAATGTAATTTGTTTTTAGCTAAAGGATATTTTATGAGCCTGAAAATCTTGATACTCGGGACACACGGCTTAAATTCCCTCCCGTAGGACTTACTCCTTGGATTTTTCCGTTCCAAAATAATCCATCTACCCCAGCCGGGTTTCAACCCGCGTCCCTCGGGACCAGAGGCAAGGAACACAATCACTATTCCGCCGCGGCAGTCTATTTACATTTTAAGCTCCTTTAATATAATCATCATCATCATGAACAAATTCGTTTTAGGCCGTGTGGCCTGTACGGTAAACCTAGCGAAGATGGTCTTGATCTTTCCACCGATGTTTTGGTCTTCCTTGGTCCCTATGTCCAGTTGGGGTATATTGGAATGCCAATTTTGGAAGTCTATTTCTTGCCATTCTTCTCAAATGATTTTTCCATTCTTGTTGGTATCTTTGTATATCTTCATTTAAACTTGATACTCCAAGTTTTCCTCTGATAGTAGTTTTCCTTTGGTGATCCAGTCTATTAACTCCTAACAATGATCGTAAGAAGCGCATTTGGCTTATTTGAAGTTTATGAGAGTTTCTTTTATTTAAAATCAAAATTTCACTTCCATATTTTAGGGCAGCTTTTGATGTGATGTTATGTAATCTTAGTTTTGTCTCTGTCCTCATCTGTTTAATATAATAATAATAATAATAATAATAATAATAATAATAATAATAATATAATTAGAAAACGTATTTAAATATTTTAAATATAATTATTAATTTTTTATTCTTATAAATACTCTGGTCCCCAGGGGCGCGGGTTCAAACCCGGCCGGGGTCGATGGATTTTTTAGGATGGAAAAATCCAAGGAGCAAGTCCTCCGGGAGGGACTTTAAGCCGTGGGTCCCGAGTCTGAAGATTTTCAGGCTCATAAAAAATCCTTAAGCCTGAAGGAAAGGCCTCTAAGCAAAATTTTCCCGTCCTAGTACTACCTTGGTTTCCTAGATGTCAGTATGAGACAGGAACGCTGACCACGGACCACTCAAAATGACATCTATACGAAAACAAGTGTAACTAAATTAGTATGGTTCAAATTCTTCCCTGTAGGGGGAGAGCGCCTAAATCTATGTAAAGGGAAAACATGGGCTTACAAAAAAAAATATATTATTTTACATACAGAATCTATAAACTCTTTTGTGTTTTCTAGCATGTGTGTGTCCAATTTTATGTAAACTTGACGCATAAACTATAATATTACAGTTTAAATAAAATAATATAATAGTAATATAATATTAATATAATAATAATAACAATAGTTGAATGCAGGCTTTCACGGCCGGTAATCATGATGTTGAGCGATTCCGGGTTCTGTGGCCGTGGTCCATAGTTGGTGTTGATACCAGACGTTTCGCCCTCAACTGCGGAGGGCATCTTCAGTGGCGAGTGCTTCTAGGCGTGTTTCCTGGTCGGAAGCTCTACTTAGAGTGAACGCTGCGGGTGTTGTATTGATACTAGTGGTGGGAGCAGGGTGAGCGGGCGTGGCTCTTGCTGATTGGCTAATGGTCGTCTCCTTGTTGTCCCTAGTGTTGATGCATTTATTTTCTAGTGTACGGTACCAGGCCTTAGACAGTTTAATACCTTCCTCTTTTCTGTTAATATTTTCCTTATGCTTGTGTATTTCTATAGCCTCTCGATATAATCTAGGGAAATAATAGGAAGTTGTGGCTAAAACTTGTGTATCATCGAATAGAATCTGGTGTCCATTCATAATGGCATGTTCTGCTACAGCCGATTTATCCATTTCTCCTTGTCTGCAGTTTTCTTTTGTGTTCTGATAAACGGGTGGCTATACTTCTTTTTGTGGTCCCTATGTATGGTTTACCACACGAACAAGGAAGTCGATATACGCCGCAAGTGGAGAGAGGTGGCCGAGGATCCTTAGCTGAGCGAAGGCAGTCTTCTATTTTTCTTGTAGGTCTGTAAACTGTTTTTATGTTGTATTTTCGTAGGAGTTTTCCGATACGATCTGTGACTCTTGTACATATGGTAAGTAGGCTATGCTGGTTGAGGGTGTGTTATCCATTCTGACGTGCTGTCTTCGTGGATGTATGGTTTGTCTTATTTCCTTGGATGTGTAGCCATTTTTCTGGAAACAATTGAACAGATGGTGTTGTTCTTGTTTAAGGTGTTGTGGTTGGCATAACTTAGTCGCTCTGTCGAACAGTGTCTTAATGACACCTCGCTTTTGTCTTGGATGGTGGTTAGAGTCTTTGTGCAGATATCGGTCTGTGTGTGTAGGTTTTCTGTAAACTGTATGTTGAATTTCCCCATTGCCAGTCCTTATTATTTGAACATCCAGGAAAGGAAGTCTTCCATTATCTTCTTTTATTTTTTTTTTTTTTTTTTTTTAGAAGATAATGGAAGACTTCCTTTCCTGGATGTTCAAATAATAAGGACTGGCAATGGGGAAATTCAACATACAGTTTACAGAAAACCTACACACACAGACCGATATCTGCACAAAGACTCTAACCACCATCCAAGACAAAAGCGAGGTGTCATTAAGACACTGTTCGACAGAGCGACTAAGTTATGCCAACCACAACACCTTAAACAAGAACAACACCATCTGTTCAATTGTTTCCAGAAAAATGGCTACACATCCAAGGAAATAAGACAAACCATACATCCACGAAGACAGCACGTCAGAATGGATACACACCCTCAACCAGCATAGCCTACTTACCATATGTACAAAGAGTCACAGATCGTATCGGAAAACTCCTACGAAAATACAACATAAAACAGTTTACAGACCTACAAGAAAAATAGAAGACTGCCTTCGCTCAGCTAAGGATCCTCGGCCACCTCTCTCCACTTGCGGCGTATATCGACTTCCTTGTTCGTGTGGTAACCATACATAGGGACCACAAAAGAAGATATAGCCACCCGTTTATCAGACACAAAAGAAACTGCAGACAAGGAGAAATGGATAAATCGGCTGTAGCAGAACATGCCATTATGAATGGACACCAGATTCTATTCGATGATACACAAGTTTTAGCCACAACTTCCTATTATTTCCCTAGATTATATCGAGAGGCTATAGAAATACACAAGCATAAGGAAAATATTAACAGAAAAGAGGAAGGTATTAAACTGTCTAAGGCCGGTACCGTACACTAGAAAATAAATGCATCAACACTAGGGACAACAAGGAGACGACCATTAGCCAATCAGCAAGAGCCACGCCCGCTCACCCTGCTCCCACCACTAGTATCAATACAACACCCGCAGCGTTCACTCTAAGTAGAGCTTCCGACCAGGAAACACGCCTAGAAGCACTCGCCACTGAAGATGCCCTCCGCAGTTGAGGGCGAAACGTCTGGTATCAACACCAACTATGGACCACGGCCACAGAACCCGGAATCACTCAACATCAATAATAACAATAATTCAGAAATCGCCAAGCCATGCATATATGTTTATTTTGCGATGATATCATATTGTCTTTTATTACATTTCCGGCTTGTTCCCCTGATTTTGGCGGAATTGTAAACTATTATTTAAGTTGAGGCAAACTGGAAGGCGGAGTTACGTTGCCCCGATGATATGATGGGTAATATAAGATAATGAAATGCCAGGAGAGTCCTTAAATTAAACAACCTAAATTCCAGACATGGGAAACCACATGAATAATTTTCCCTTTAAGGAAAAATTCCTATAGTCTGATCGGGGATCGAACCAGAGACCTCATGAACTGAAGTCAGAAGCTCTGTCCACATTAGGCAGTTATGTAAATGTATAAAGATATTAAAGGCAAAATAGAACTTAGGGTAGATTCATGATGATGGGTGACTTTTAGATAAATACACATACAGTAGTTCTATCTAGAAGTTTTCCAGAATGTATCTGCATATTCAAAATCTTCAAATTCTTCATCTTCTTCTTCTTCTACATCTTTTTCACCTCACGGGCTAGATTGTCTGTTCCGTCTCACAGTTGTTGTGTCCATCTTTTCACTGGCCTTCCTACATTCCTTCAACCCCTTGGCTTATAGTTAAACGCTGCTTTTGGTAATCTTTGTTACATTCATTCTTTCTACATGGCTAAAATATTCTTTAATTTTACCATTCAATGGATATATATATATATATATATATATATATTTAACCCTTTTTTATATCTTCATTTTTTATCAGATCCAATCTTGTGCAGCCTTTTGTTCTTCTAAGGAGGTACTTTTCTACACTTTGTATTCTACTTTGTAATTTTTTGTTCATTACCGAAGTTTCACTCCCATAAAGTAATGCAGGAACTGCCAATGTTTTATAAAATTTCAATCTAGTATCACTTCTTGTTTTGTTCTTTAATGTTTTATGTATAGTTCCGCAAACCATTTGAAATTTTGACAGTTTCGTTTTTATGTTTCTTTCAGTTTTCGTGTTTATAGTAAAATTAGAACCCAAATAATTAATAGGATGTTACGATGCGAGGTTCGGAAGTGGTTTTTACAGAATAGAGGAAACATGATTAAAAATTGAGCGAATGCGAGGTTTTTAATTTCCGAGATTCTGTAAAACATTTCACAAATGCGTTGTACATTATTTTTTGCGTGATGGTGTTTTCAAAGTAATAAATAATAGTAAAATAATAACATCTTTGTTGAAAATATTTGCGTTGATTATAAACAATTGACTAACGTTAACAGTATGGTCAATGTTTATTAGTTGAAACAACACGAGGCCTTGAGAACAATTATTGATCAAATGGCCGCGAGTACCGTATTTATTGTTTTATATTGTTTCAAATAAAGTTCAGTTCATTTAAAATGCAGTGATTTGTTTCGTATGATGTATATTAACAGTAAAAAGTAAAGTAAAGTAAAGTGATCCCACGACAGGCCTCGGGAGGCCCTTTGGGTAGTAGGAGGTTAACGCTTCCACTTTTCTAGACAATCGGCACTTGATGACAACCGGGTTGTCAGCCCTGCGTGACGGCCGCCTTTACCCCCAGAACAAGCGTCTGGTACTCATTTCCGTTAGAGGCTGAGTCGACCCCAGGACCATAGTGCCGCCAGAGGGTTTGGGTCAGTTTAGAAATCCTGACCCCCACCGGGTTCGAACCCTCGACCTTCCGGCTTGTGGCGCAGTGCCTTAACCACTACGCTACGGCGTATCCCCCATATTAACACTACCTTTTGGATATTTTTTTGTATATACATTGTACGTAGTATATATAAAGGGCAGTGGTTTTACTTCCCGCACGTGGATGTAAATTTAATATTACAGTATAGTTATTTAGGTTGGAAATCCCGAAATATTGGAAGTTGAACTTTCAATCATGGTCGCCATTGCTGCAAGTATGACAAAACACACCATCGCGCAAAAAAAAGTGTTACTTTTCTCAGAGGTTTGTTGTCTATTATCATTTCTAATCTTATAAGTTATTATTTATTTAATGCAGGGCACTTGAAATACAGATCATTCACCCAAATGACAGACCTTATTAACACATTTGTAATAACTATGCACAATAGAAACAATAACATAAAACACTATAAAATATAAATAGAACAATTTTGAATAGATTAGGAGGTTTGCAGTGAGATCATTTTCCCTCTTGCCTCCCAGTAGAGTTGATGGAGTGTAGCAGTTGTTAGTGCAGAACAGTGGAGTAGGTGGGCAGAATCCATATTGGCACCAGTCCTACACAGCATGCAAAGACGATTGTTCAATATTCCCAGACGATGAAGGTGGGTAGCGAGACAGTCATATCCTGTTGCAAACCGAAATTTTGCAACAGTGATCTTATAAGTTAATTTCTCCAAAATTCCATTATTTTTGTTTTTTCTTTTGATATTTTGAAATTATATTCTTGGCATAAGTGATTTAATTAATGTAAAAAGTACTACAAGTTATTTTCATTTTCTTGAATAATAACCACATCATCAACATACATTACTAACTTACTCACTGGCAATATAGAACCAGTAGATTCATGGCCGCGCGGACATAATCTCTCCATACATCCCTATCCTGAGCTAATGCTTTACAATCCTTCCCTGTATAATCTACTTCCCTCAAATCATAGTTAATGTTATTCTCCCATCTCATTCTTAGTCTACCAACTGGGCGTTTTCCCTCTGGCTTTCCTACAAGAAGTTTCCATGTAAGTCTTTCATTCCCCATACGTGCAACATGTCCTGCCCATCGCAGTCTACGATACTTAACTATTCTTATTATATCTGGTTTCCCATAAAGACCATGTAGTTCATTGTTATGAAGTCTTCTCCATTCACCTGTCTGTTCATCTCTCTTTGGTCCAAAAATTGTCCTACTTTACTCTCAAATACTCGTAATCTCCTTTCCTCCCTTAAAGTAAGAGCCCATGTTTCGCACCCATATAATATAACTGGCAGAATAATACTTTTATATTTTTTCAGTTTAACGTTTTTTGAAAGGAGTTGCGACATCAAGAGTCTTTGCAATTCATAATAGCATGCATTTCCAGAATTGAGCCTAAGTTTAATTTCTTTGTGCATCTCATTCCTATTTGTGATTATTGTTCCCAGGTATTTGAATTCAGCCACTTCCTCAAAATTTCCCTCATTTGTCATTAGCTATCCATTTCCATTATATAATGTATTTCTACGTGTGACCATATATTTAGTTTTATTGATATTTACTTCCAGTCCTAATTTCTTAGTGTTCCTCTCAACATACATTAAAACGTTCAATATTTTAAAACGGTCCATTCATATACCTATATTTACATTTCTTTTCCAAATTTGGATGATATCAATACATATTCAAAATCTTACAGATAACCCTTGTAACATATACCTGTCTGAAGCTGATATTGGACGTTCGAAGGGGAAGTGGAATTTGCTGCCTACGTAAAGGTGAATTTAGTTGCCAAGCGACTGTGAAAGCGTTCAACATTGAAAATTAATTTAAAGTCGGAAACAAGAGAAGTCATAGAAGTGAATAGCGCACAAGTCTGTTTCATAATGGTCCAGTCTACAAGGGAGAGAAATGTTCCCTCCTTCTGAACATTCTTTCAAATACTTGCTATTGTTTGTTTCCAGTAGCTTTGCTTCAACTTCGAATTCCAAGAAAATAAATCGAGAAATTACACGAAGAAATTAATAATAACAATAATAATAATACGTTATATAGTATTCTGCTGGAGTTCGGAATTCGTAAAAAAGTTATACGAATGTGCTAAATGAGACAAAGGGTAGTATGTGTCTAGTTAAACAATTTTCGTATATTTTTCAAATTCACAATAGGTTAAAGCAAGGAGATACACTATCTCTTCTACTATTCAACTTTGTAGTAGAGCATGCCATCAAATCTTTAGAGGATGAAGGAGGCCTACAACTCAATGGTATTAATAAGCTGTTAGTTTATGCTGATGATGTAGTACGAGTATTGTTAGGCGATAGCGAGGAGATACTAAAGGCCAAAACACACACACACACACACACACACACACACACTAATGACTAATACTAAGAAATTTGGATTGGAAGTAAACATCAATAAAATTAAATATATGATGACACATAGAAATACATTACATAATGGAAATGGACAGCTGATTACAAATTAGGCAAATATTGAAGAAGTGGCTAAATTCAAATACCTAGGAACAATAATTACAAATAGGAATGAAATAAACAAATAAATCAATTATGGGCTCTGGAAATGCATGCTATTATACGTTACAAGGAATCTTGGTATCGCAACTCCTTTCAAAAAACGTTAAACTGAAAAAAAAAACATAAAACTGTTATTCTTCTAGTTATATTATATGGATTCGAAACATGAACTCTTACTTTAAGGAGGGAAAGGAGATTATGAGTATTTGAGAATAAATTCCTTAGGAAAATTTAGGACCAAAGACAGATGAACAGACAGGTGAATGGAGAAGACTACTGAGCAGTAAGCAACATGGCATTTATAGGAAGTCAGATATAATAAGAACAGTTATGTCTGGTAGACTGCGATGGACATGACATGTGGTACGAATGGGGAATACATGGAAGTTTATTGTAGGAAAACTAGAGGGAAAACGCCCAGTTGGTAGACCAAGAATGAGATGGGAGAATAACAATAACCGTGATTTGAGGGAAGTAGATTAAACAGGGAATGATTGGAAAACATTACTTCGGGATAGGTATGTGTGGAGAGCTTATGCACGTGCGGCCATGAACCTACGGGTTATATAAAACCAGTGAGTTAGTTTGTTACGTACTCACTGGCACTATCGAATCCGTAGTTCATAGCCGCGCGGACATAAGCTCTCCATATATCCCTATCCTGAGCTAATGCTTTCCAATCATTCCCTGTATAATCGACTTCCTTCAAATCATAGTTAATGTTATTCTCCCACCTCATTCTTGGTCTACCAACTGGGCGTTTTCCCTCTGGTTTTCCTACAAGAAGCCTCCATGCATGTCTTTCATTCCCCATACGTGCCACATGTCCTGCCCATCGCAGTCTATGAGACTTAACTCTTCTTATTTTATCTAAGGATAGGGATGTGTGGAGAGCTTATGTCGCGCGGACATGAACCTACGGGTTCGACAGTGTCAATGAGTAAGTAAGTATAATAATATAACACGACGAAGAATGATTTCAATATTAAAGAAAAGCAGGAGATTGGCTGAATTCAAACGAGTAGAAACAATAAATTAGATCCAGGGCTTAGTTTCATAAAAGGTATACTTTTAGGGTCGGTTTCACCAACAGAGGTAACTGTATTACGCCAGTTTAAGCTACGTATTATATATTGGGAAAACTGGCGTAATACAGTTACCTCTGTTGGTGAAACCGACCCTTAATAGTTACTTATCAACGGTGTAAAACTTACTAGTTAGTCTTGTTTCATAAACACAAACATATACTCTTAATTTTGCTACACTGCTTTTAGCAGTTAGCAGTGTGACTTCATGTAAAGTGTATATTAAATAGGCTAGACAATTATGGGTATCTGTGCATTGCATTTACACATGACTCCAAAACGTAAAGAAATATGTCATAATGTCATACATAGGCCCACTTTCAAATAAAATATCTAAACACTTTAAAAAGTTGAACATTAATGTGGCATTTCCATCCATAGTAATTCTGCCCGAGGGCAGGTCTTTCACTGCAACCATAGCATTTTCATGCTATGCTTTGCAGCTTTACTAGGGAATTGTAGGTGTGGTAGCTTCCCGTTGCTTTCCACACCGGTGAAGGATGATGATGATGAAGATGATAATGATAAGGATGATGATGATGGCCATGACTTCGGGGACCGTTTGGGCCTTAAAGGTTTCCTGACATTTGTCTTACAGGTGAGGAAAAACCCCCGATAAAAACCTCACCCAGAAAAACTGCCCCGACCGGGGATCGAAACCGGGCCCGCTGCGTGACAAGGCAGCACGCTACCTCGAGACCACAGCGGTGGACAATGCGGCATTTAAAACTAATAAAACTTCACAAAATATAATAAAAAACAATAAAACCAAAATAAAAAAAGAAAAATTATTAGGTTATATAAATTGAAGTGTGGCACATTTGACAATGTCTATATAGGACAAACTGGTAGACCTTTTATCTTTCGGATAAAGGAACACATGAGACCATATAACAGAAATTTACAATATTCAAAATATGCTAACCACCTATTCGAATTTAATCAATGTTTCGATCCAAATTTTGAAATTTTACATGTTTGTGATAAGGGTAGGAAGTTAGATCTTTTGGAGGCTGTAGAAATTAATATATTTAAAAGTAGTAACAAACTGTTAAATTCTGAACTTGATTTGAATGAATCCCCTTTGTTAAATTAAAAAAATTAAATAAATATTGTTGTATTGTTGCTTAGATCAGTTAAACACAATTCTTAATTTGTTAACATGTCTGAAGAAGGTGCAGTGTACCGAAACAACTGTCACTGAATTATATAACAAATAAGAAAATCAAATAAAACTACGTTATATTTTTATTTAATTAATAATTAAGAAAAAAATTGAGTAAAAAAATCATAAAAATTATAAACTTTTAAAACAAATTTTAGGAACTTAACCTCAACTGTCAAACTACTCGTAAAAATTGTGAATAAAAAGTGTGCAGATCTTACAAAGAGTTTCTGAGAAAATGGTACCGGATGAACACAAAATGCAAATTTTCAGTTATTTTCACTTTAATGTTACAATAATTGCCAATTAATAGAAAATATTACTAATTACTTAATTTCGGTATCAATCAACTCAGCAGGTTCTGCTTAATAAGTGGTGAAATGTTTGCTTTGTTATCTATACAGTTTTAGAGAAACTTTAATTTATTTTCAAGTAAGAAAGAGCGTATAGAATAGCAGACATTCACTACCAAGTGTCCATAAACGTTTTCCCTCCAGCGGATCGATCATAATCCCGTGTCTAAAGCTGTACATTCAACAAGACTGCTAATTAATTCCTCTACTACCAAAAACATAATTGGACCAATACCAAATTTGAGATTAAGTCATTGTAAAACTTATAGAATGCTGTAACGGAATTTATTGTATTTTATTGTAAGCCCATGTTTTCCCTTTACAGAGATTTAGGCGCTCTCCCCCTACTGGGAAGAATTTGAACCATACTAATTTAGTTACACTTGTTTTCGTATAGATGTCATTTTTTTGAGTGGTCCGTGGTCAGCGTTCCACCTCATACTGACATCTAGGAAACCAAGGTAGTACTAGGATGGGAAAATTCGGTAAATTTTGCTTAGAGGCCTTTTCATTCAGGCTTAAGGATTTTTTACGAGCCTGAAAATCTTCAGACTCGGGACCCACGGCTTAAAGTCCCTCCCGGAGGACTTGCTCCTTGGATTTTTCCATCCTAAAAAATCCATCTACCCCGGCCGGGTTCGAACCCGCGACCCTCCGGACCAGAGGCAAGGAGCATAACCACTAGTCCACCGCGGCCGATTGTCTTTTTTTAAAGAAAGTAGATAGGCTACATTTGCATTTACATTGCGCATGGGTCTACTTGGCTGTACGTGCATTATTTTTCTATGAATAAAAAATAAAAATAAGAATGTATAAAAAAATATCTACATGGCTACACACCTACATAAAAATGTAAAATGTATATAATCTATGTCTACACTACATAACAATAATACACATCTACACTTACGCATTTAAAGACCACGTGTATAGATACAAAAAATTCCCAAATCTGTATATTAATAATTTCAAAAGTTCACTGCTGTGGTCTCGAGGTAGCATTCTGCTTTGTCACGCAGCGGGTCCGGGTTCGATCCCCAGTTGGGACAGTTTCCTGAGTGAGGTTTTTATCGGGATTTTTCCTCACCTATAAGACAAATGTCAGGAAATGTTAAGGCTCAAACGATCCCCGAACATCATATGGCCATCGTAATCATCATCATTCATATTCATTTTAGATTAAGCTTAGGATTAGGGATTCTCCTGGCGCACCACTACCAACATCACCACCTATCATATCATCAGGGCAACGTAACCCTCCCTTCCAGGCGCCGCAATCTCAGAAGTGGGTTACAATTACACCAATGCCAGGAGAGAACACCAGAAATGTCCAAAAGGACAACCTGGGACATTAAAAAATAATTTAAAAAATGCTACAAAACAAATTAAAAAGCAGAGTAAAAATACATCACACGTAGAAATACATTATATAATGGAGATGGACAGATAATGACAAATGAGGGAAATTTTGAGGAAGTGGCTAAATGCAAATACCTAGGAACAATAATCACAAATAGGAATGAGATGCACAAATAAATTAAACATATGCTCAATTCTGGAAATGCGTGCTATTATGCATTGCAGAGACTCTTGATGTCCCAACTCCTTTCAAAAAACGTTAAACTGAAGATATATAAAACTATTATTCTACCACTTATACAATATGGGTGCGAAACATGGGCTCTTACTTTAAGGGAGGAAAGGAGATTACAAGTATTTGAGAATAAAATACTTAGGAAAACATTTGGACCATAGAGAGATGAACAGACAGGTGAATGGAGAAGACTACATAACAATGAACTACATAGTCTTTATAGGAAGCCAGATATAATAAGAACAGTTAAGTCTCGTAGACTGCGATGGACAGGACATGTTGCACGTATGGGGAATGAAAGGCTTGCATGGAAGCTTCTTGTAGGAAAACGCCCAGAGGGAAAACGTCCAGTTGGTAGACCAAGAATGAAATGGGAGAATAACATTAACTATGATTTGAGGGAAGTAGATTATACAGGGAATGATTGGAAAGCATTAGCTCAGGATAGGGATGTATGGAGAGCTTATGTTACCTACGGGTTCATAGTGCCAGTAAGTAAGTAAGTAAGAGTAAAAATACATATAGGATATATATTCACACATCCACCGCTGTGGTCTTGACGTAGCGTGCTGCCTTGTCACGCAGCGGGCCCGGGTTCGATTCTCGGTCGGGACAGGATCCTGGGTGAGATTTTTCCTCACCTGTAAGACAAATGTCAGGAAGCTTATAGCCCAAGTTTCCCGAAAATCAACCGGCCATCATCATATTCCTTATGATTATCATCATTATCCTGGAAAGTAACGGGAAGCTACCACACCTATAATTCCCTAGTAAAGCTGCAAAGCATAGCATGAAAAATGCTATGATTGCAGTAAAAGACCTGCCCTCGGGCAGAATTACTATGGATGGATGGATGGATACGCACACAACATCCCACACGCACAAGCGCGCGTGCTCATCCCCCCTACCCGATACTGCAGACATCAAATGCACTATCAGGTTATTTATCTTATTAAGAATCGAAGATGATCGATGGCCGAAGCAACTATATGAATGGCATCCGAACAGAAAGAAGACAAGAGGAAGACCAAGGTTAACATGGAAGGAAAACATGAAAACAGTAATGCAAGCTAGAGGGCTAAGCATCGAAGATGCCCAATACCGTAGGCTTTGGAGGTTTGGCACGGGAAGACGGCAGCAGCTGTAAAAACCCGAAGATAGATAGAAGACTAGTTATTTATAAAGCTTGTAAGGAAAATGGTGATACTATTGTAATTGAAAGAAGTAGGTTTCAGATTTTGTAACATGTTAGTTATACGGTTGTTACATTGAAAGTGGTAATTACACGTTGCAGAGGGGAAAGAAGTCTCGTGCAGTTTATTGGACGCTCACGGTTATTAAATCAAAGTGTCAGATATTTCCGCTCTTCCGCTTCAAGTAACTACTAATGTTTTAACAAATACTTCTCTAATTAACTTTTATTACAAAAGTCTCTGCCTGCAAACTTTATCTCATTCAACGTACGCAGCTGCTTCAAATTTTCAGTTGATTTAAGTATCAAGATTTTAGCTCGAGTACCGATGAAATATTCTTTGTTAACCCATAAATTTGCGTAACACTAATTTCTCGTACCGGTATTTAAATTACACTGAGCAACAAAAAAATCAACCTTTCTGATAGTATTTTGTCTTCTGAATTCAAATATGATATCGGTTTTTCTCCATCACGCAAGGTTTCCGAGAGACAGGAATTTATAATTTCAAACACTTTAATATTTTCTACATTCGTAACTACACAATATTCGAACATTCGGACTCACCGAGAAAGTAAGAAATGACGATTTTCTGCTATATTTCGCCTGTGGAGCATCCCTCTTGATCCATCCATAACAATTCTGTCCGAAGGCAGGTCCTTCACTGCAATTATAGCATTTCATGCTATTCTTGCACCTTTAATAGGGAATTGTAGGTGTGGTAGCTTCCCATTGCTTTCCACACCGGTGAAGGATGATGGTGATGATGATGATGACAAGGATGATGACGATGATGGCCATATGATTTCGGGGACCGTTTGGGCCTTAACGTTTCCCTGACATTTGTCTTACAGGTGAGGAAAAACCCCGATAAAAACCTCACCCACAAAAACTGCCCCGACCGGGGATCGAACCCGAGTCCGCTGCTTAACAAGGCAGCACGCTACCTCGAGACCACAGCGGTGGACATCCCTCTTGATAGTCCAACAATAATCGGCCAGCATATTAAGATTCCATTTGCCTTGATATTTCTTTTCCATAGCTGAAATCTCCTGAGTTAGCTCATTTGGTTTTATTTTACAATGGACAAATGGACGGAAAAACGTTTATTAAAAATAATTATTTAAATCCATTAATTGAAATTGAAATAACAAACTGTGGGTGATTGAGAAATTCCTAATATATATTTGAAAACACGATAAAAAACTGCATTAAGTACAACTATTGGTACTCATGAGACAAAAATCATGTTGACCAGTGTTATCAGACTTTATATTGTGTTATTCAACACAAATTTAAGTAAATTCTACTCTTCAGTTTTTCTACTGTTTTATTAAAAACACTAGCCGACTCTCCAGTTGCTCGGGTGTTTATTTAACCCAATTTGTTTTTCGTTCAATCAGTTCAGTGACACTATTCGGCGTCAATGCGGACATTTTTTTTTTCGCGATAGTGCGTTTTGTCGTACTTACAGCAATGGCGACCATGACTGAAAGTTCAACCTCCTACATTTTGGATTTGCCAACCTAAATAACTATACTGTAATATTGCATATTACATCAACTATATGTAGACTTCCAAAAAGCATATGAGTTCAAGTTAAGATAGGGAGAAGTTATATAGTATCCTGCTGTATTTCGGAATTCCTAAAAAGTTAGTTTAGATCTTATACGAATGTGTCCTACATAAAATACATGGCTCAACGAGTAGGGTGCGTGTAGGCAATAACAGTTTTCAGACACTTTTGAAATCCCGAATGGGTTGATGAAGCAAGGAGCTGCACGCTCCTTCTCTCCTAGCTATTTAATTTTGTACTAGAGCATACCATTTCTTAAATCTTTAGATAATGAGTGAAGGCTTACAACTTAATGGTATTAATAAGCAGTTAGTTTATATGCTGATGATGTAGTACTACTGGCCCGAGAGCGGGAGGAGATAACTAAAGGCCAACACGCACACACTACTGAAGTAACACGAAGAAATGAGGACTGGGAATAAATATCAGTAAAACTACATATATGGTCACGACGAGGTGAACATACATTATGTAATGGAAATGGACAGCTCCTTGACAAAGGAGGGAAATTTTTGAAGAATTGGCTGAATTCAAATACCTATGAACACTAATCACAAATAGGAATGAGGCAAACAAAGAAATTAAACATAGGTTCAATTCTGGAAATTTCTGCTATTATGAATTGCAGAAGACGGTTTGATGTCCCAACTCCTTGCAAAAAACGTTAAAGCCTGAAAAATATATAAAACCTATTGTATTCTACCAGTTATATTATATGGGTGCGAAACATGGACTCTTTACTTTAAGGGAGGAAAGGAGATTACGAGTATTTGCGAATAATGGTTCTTAGGAAAAATTTTTGGACCTCAAGAGAGATGAACAGACAGGTGCAATGGAGAACACTATACATAACAATGACCTTACATTGTCTTTATATAGGAGCCAGATATAATAAGAACAGGTAGTAAATCGCCGTAGACTGCTATGGGCACGACATGTTCATATATTGCAACTTATGGGGAATGAAAGACGTGCATGGAAACTTCTTGTAGGAAAGCCAAAGGAAAACGCGCCCAGTTGGTAGAGCTCAAATATGTGAGTTGGATAACAACATTAACTATGATTTGAGGGAAGTAGATTATACAGGGAATGATTGGAAAGCATTAGCTCAGGATAGGGATGTATGGAGAGCTTATGTCCTTGCGGCCATGAACCTACGGGTTCGATAGTGCCAGTGAGTAAGTAAGTAAGTAAGTAAGTAAGTAAGTAAGTAAGTAAGTAATATTGCATATTACAACCCCGTACGGGAAGTAAAACCACTGCCTTCTATGTATACTACATACAATGTATAGGTTATACAAAAAAATATCCAAAAGGTAGCGTTAATATACATTATACCAAACAAATCACTGCATTTTAAATGAACTGAACTTTATTTTAAATAATATAAAACAATAAATACGTACTCGCCGCCATTTCCTCACTAAATTGGTCTCACGGCTACCCATTGTTTCAACTAATAAACATTGCCCACACTGTTAACGTTAGTCAATTGTTTATAATGAACGCACATATTTCCAACAAAGATGTTATTATTTTACTATTGTTTATTATTTCTAAAACACCATCGCGCAAAAAATAATGTACAACGCACGTTTGTGAAGTGTTTTATAATATCTCGGAAATTAAAAACCTCGCTATCGCGCGGTTTTACATATTTTTCTCACTTCTGTAAAAGCCACTTCCCAACCTCGCATCGTAATATAATATTTATTCCTTCTCACCCTCTCTTCCCTACTTGTGATAGTGGTCAAATAATAATAATAATAATAATAATAATAATAATAATAATAATAATAATAATAATAATAATCAACTACATGCCATGAGGTTCAAGGATGTAGGAAGGCCAGTGAAAAGATGGACAGAACAACTGTTAGGCGGAAAAAGCAATTTGCCTAGGCCTTGAAGTTAAGAAGAAATAGATAATCATCATTATTTTCAACATACCCCGCAGCTCAATATGGTACAGGTCAAACTCCCAACGTCGTTTCGGTCTTCCTAGATTTCTTCGGCCTTCAGGTCTATAATAAAGCATCTGTTTTGATAAACGATTATTTGACATAATTTGTTTCAGACCATTTATATTTATATTTATTTTTGTATATTCTCTGGTTTATATTATACATTTGTCATTCGTCTCTCAATATCTTTGATTCTCTTTTGGTCTCTTAAAGATACACCTGCAACTGATCTCAGAAATCTCATTTCTTCTTCTTCTTCACTTCCTGGTTTAGGCAAGAGTTGCCTGTTCCGATACGCTGAGGTCGTCTTTGGTTAAGTCCTGTGCAGAGTATATTATGACCACGCTAACTGCTACCATTTGTACGGTCTATACTGATAAACCACTCACTGTAAACCATTTGTGCAGTTTTCTTTCGGATCGTCTTTTGGATCGTATTTTGTTTCCGTTGTATATACTAGCGTAGAGTTCATAACATCCGAGGTTATTAATCAAAAAAGCTTTGCCCGGGCCCATAGGAGGCAATGATTGATTCATCTTTCTTTCCTAAACACTTAAACATGAATGTATCATTATTGTTATTAATCATGAAAGCTAGACGGAAAATAAAGGAAGCTAGAATGATCTCCTAAATAAGTAAGTTTCAGTACAGGAATTATCAAACAGCAGCATGCACATAAATAACTTGAACATTAAGCAAAAAATGATGTTTAATATAAACAAGACGTCTGAAATGGATGAAAAATATAACAAATGTAAATACTTGATCATTACGGGAATTTAAACAAAAAGTAAATAATAATCATTAACATAAAAAAAACTATGTCATACTTCACTCCACATTCATACCACAGTCCAAGCCAGGGTGGCTTTCCTCGGTCTTCTGGACCCAAAACTCAAACCACGCCACTCGCGTGCTCCAGACGACGTTGTCTTTACTCAAAGTTCCGATCGAATGATAACGTTCTTGATGTGCATTCCGTATTTGAGCATTCCGAGGTAGAAAGGGGAGATGCGCAGCACAAACAGCGCAACAGGAGAGGTAAAAAGGAGAGTGGGGGTAGATGCATAGAGAAAGGATATTGGCATAGTTCACAAATCTTTCTGTCCAGGGAGGATAACGACACTACAGTAGTGAACCGAAAATTGCACTTTCGGTTCAGTCCGTCCGAGTTTCCATTGTGCAGAATACGAGTAATATGTTTTCCTCTGATCGCGGTACCAACGCTATGCAGAGTAGACCATTGGTGGGGTTGCCACCTCGAAGCTTTAGGTCCAGCTCCTGGATGTACTAACCCCATCTAGAGGGTTGCCACTTCCGCCAGATCCGCCGTGATGGAGGACTCCTTCTGCGCCGAATCTGCCGTTGAGGTCTTCACCGTAACACTGGCTAGGGGCCCTTACAGAGTACTATCAGTCGGAGCCAACTGAACCCTGGTTTTTTAACGAGGTTGTTACTCCTCCCCCTCCTCCTTTCTCATCCGGGCTTGGGACCGGCCATCTCATTTCGATTGTCTCAATTTTATGTTTATCAGAGATCGTAAAAGCCAAGTCTCAGATCCGTATGTTAACATGGGAACGGCTACTGTTTTGTAAAATTTCTTTTGAGTCTCTCTTGTGGTCTTAATTCTCAAATATCTTCTAATTGAACCACATATCCGTTGAAATTTCCCTAATTTCTTCTCCATTTCAATTTTTTTAGTTATGATAACACTCTAACTAACTAACTTATTGGCACTATCGAACCCGTAGGTTCATGGCCGCGCGGACATAAGCACTCCATACGTCTCTATCCTGAGCTAATGTTTTCCCAATCATTCCATGTATAATCTACTTCCCTCAAATCATAGTTAATGTTATTCTCCCACCTTAATTCTTGGTCTATCAACTGGGCGTTTTCCCGTTGGTTTTCCTACAAGAAGCTTCAATGCACTATTTTCATTCCTCCATACGTGCCACATGTCCTGCCCTACGCAGTTCTACGAGATGTTTTTATTATATCTGGCTTCTAATACGTACCATGTAGTTTTCTGCATTCAACTGTCTGTTCATCTCTTTTTGGCCCAAAAATCTTCATGAGATCTTTATTCTAAAGTAGTCGTTATCTGATTTCCTTTCTTAAAGTAGGGCTCCATGTTTCGCATCCATATAATATAACTTGGAGAATAACAGTCTTATATATTTTCAGTTCAATGTTTTTTTGAAAGGAGTTGAGACGACAATAGTCCCTGTAATGCATAAAAGCATGCATTTCCAGAATTAAGCCTATGTTTAATTTCTTTGTTCATCTCATTCCTATTTGTAATTCCTAGATACATGAATTTAGTCACTTCTTCAAAATGTCCCTCATTTGCCATTAGCTGTCCATTTCCATTATATAATGTATTTCTATGTATGAACATATATTTACTTTTATTTATGTTTCTTTCCAGTCCCAATTTCTTAGTGTTATTCAATAGAGTGTGCGTGTTGGCCCTTAGTATCTCCTCGTTATCGCTCAATAATACTACATCATCATAAGTAATGCCACACGTGATTTCCAATTTATGTAGAGAATTTTGAAATCAAGAGAGGCATTTGTTAGGACTATCTAACGAATAAAATTAAGCTGTTTACTCACAAACCATTACGATATTTAACTATAGTTATTTTAAAATATTTATATATTTAATGTAAACGGCGATGTTTGAAAACAAATGTGAAACGATTGGTATGCTTTATTTACTTATTTTGTTCATCACTGCAACCAGAACATAATATTATTTATTGCCAAAGAATCGCAATGTTGTTAGAATGCACCCTAGTGGATAAATTTACAACCAACGTTATAGGTATTAATTAATTTGATGTCCTATGATGTAATTATGTCAATTATATTTTTCTTCAACGTCATTTCCTGTAAAATAATTCGTTTACGAAAATTAAAACAGTGATTTTTTTTGTGGTATAATCAATTGTTACAAATGTGTTTACATTATCTATCGCATGCGCGTTCTGCTGACATTCATGCACTATATATATACAATCTGGTAGCCGTATTTCTTGGAGGGTCAGTCGCTGCAAAATAATGCTATGAGCTATTCAGAATGTTAAAAAGGAGGTGCTTTCTTTATTATGATAAACTTTAGTTGGGAAATTTTAGGCGAAACACAACTGTGATTGGTTGTAAATAAAAAATCATTGAAATGTGATTGGTCATTGAATCCCATTTGGGGCATGAGTTAAGTGGTCAACATAATATAACAGCCTATTAATACCATTGAGTTGTAGGCCTTCTTCATTCTCCAAAGATTTGATGGCAAATTTTGTATATGTATGTAACTTAAGGAATTTAATATATTAAAATAATAACAATTATTAAAAATATGGAAACATTCTAATTAAAATTCCAAAAATAAATCATATCACTAAATTGGACAAGGTCATATAGTAGGCCATATCTATATATTAATACGCGAAGTAAAAAAACTTTGCACCCTTTTTAAACACATTGCACGCACGGAGGAGTGTGATATCTGGCATAATTAAAGTTCATGTAGAGAAAGAGTGCAGAAAAATATAATGTATGTATAACATGTGTTACAAATAAATTAAATTAAACAAAATAAAATAAATAATCTGTAAGGAATTTATGTATGTGTAATCATTCATTTGTGTACTCATTCATTTGTTTACGTTCATACTGAAAGTGCATTGTTGAAAAAGAAAATTGTGCAACAGCAATGTGAATTGACTTACTCTCGCGTATTTATTATGAGTGGTTTATTATTAGTGGTTTAAAAAAAGTGAGTACATTTATTATTTAAATTTAGATTAAACCCTGTCTAATCTTGGTTTCAGTAATTTCATTACATATATTTTCTTTTTATATTTAGATATTCACACCTACGTCTATTATGCCTCGACATAGAACATTGACGTGTCGGAGTGAGAGACAAAGAAGAAGGGATATATATTACCGTACACATAATAATAGGCCAAAAGCAAATTTAAATAGTATAAATAGTATACAAATGCCAAATGACGCGTTATTGTTTTTCTTAAATATGGCTTCGTCAAACTATACCACATATTTCCTATCGTTCGTATTTTTAAAATAAATCGAAAATTAATGAATAATGTAGTATTTGTGACAAACTTGAAAATTTAATGAATTGTGGTCGCATTTCGACCGCTGGGCGGCCACGAGTTTGATATAATATTGCTAAGGACGAATCTGTCTTTGTTTAGAAATTTAGTTATAATCATTTATATATGAAATATGGAGGATATAGATTGTGCAGCAGATTTTTTCCGCACCATTTATTACCCCATCAGATCCTGGTACGTTATCCCCATGCTATTTCACGGATCTGCCCTCCATGATGAGTTTGACGCTCTGCTGCTCTCTTGCGGCAGAAAATCCGAACTAAATCATGACAACTGAAGTACACGATCAATCAACCTGCATTCAATACCAATAATATACAGTCAATGCATTTTATAATTCTGTTATTGTAGAGGATCAGAAAAATATTCCCGACGAAATGTGCGCGAGTTATAGGCTAATATCAACCTGTAAGGTATTAAAAAATAAAGTTATTATTAAAAAATGATAATACTTCAACATAGGTATCTGTTGATAAAATGTTAATTTCGCACCGAAAGTCGTACAAAATATATTTGAATATCTTCTGTAAACAGATGTAAACAATTATAATAACTCATTTTGAGAAGGATTCTCGTAATTGAGGGGTTTCTCCAATTAAACTTGGTAATTAACATAAGTTTTAAAAATACAGAGATGACTATGGACTTATAGACTATCAGTGTGTAATACATAATCACAAATTTTTTAGTTAGTAATAAATGCGCACTAATGTGTATACAATATTATGCGTCCTATTATGCATTGCAGAGACTTTTGATGTCCCTACTCCTTTCAAAAAACGTTAAGCTGAAAATATATAAAACTATTATTCTACCAGTTATATTATATGGGTGCGAAACATGGACTCTTACTTTAAGGGAGGAAAGGAGATTACGAGTATTTGAGAATAAAGTTCTTAGGAAAATTTTTGGACCAAAGAGAGATGAACAGACAGGTGAATGGAGAAGACTACATAACAGTGAACTACATGGTCTTTATAGGAAGCCAGATATAATAAGAACAGTTAAGTCCCGTAGACTGCGATGGGCAGGACATGTTGCGCGTATGGGGAATGAAAGACGTGCATGGAAACTTCTTGTAGGAAAGCCAGAAGGAAAACGCCCAGTTGGTAGACCAAGAATGAGGTGGGAGAATAACATTAACTATGATTTGAGGGAAGTAGATTATACAGGGAATGATTGGAAAGCATTAGCTCAGGATAGGGACGTATGGAGAGCGTATGTCCGTGCGGCCATGAACATATGGGTTCGATAGTGCCAGTGAGTAAGTAATATTATATTACAGAACAGAACTGTGTAAGTGATTCGCCTCTCTGCGAATAGTTCATAGCGTGGTAGGTATCACACGGTTTCCCACATCTTTCGCATACACAATCAGGTCCAGGTTGGTGGTATCCCTTTCTTCTACATATTCCGTGATGGAACCCATGCACAGAAAATCTTGTTACAATGTGCCTCAAGTCATGGCCCGCACGCTGCCAATCAGTAGAGGTCATTGCATCCGTGTTATAGAACTCTGCCCAGAATTTATTCTCTCTTCTCCTCTAGTTCCCTTAACCCATCCGCTTCAGGTTTAAATGGCCAATACATTTTCCCAGAAACCGGATTTAACTTACCGTAAATTATAGTTTCTATTTTCAGACTTCAAATCAAACAAAATATAACGGTACTTGATATCACAATAAGGGTGAAGGCGAAAAGACGTTCCCCGACTAATCATAAATGTTAACGAAAGATTACCCTGCCAAGGGATGTACAAAATATTGCAAAATATGTAACAGCAGAGTTAAGCGAGTGTACATCGTCTTCTGAGTTGAAGGCCATTTAACTGCCGGCGAGTCTACCTAGTCCTGTGAGGCGAATGGGTTAAAACCGATTGAAGGCACTCCGTGTATGGCAGTAACATTTTAAGTCTTAGGTCTTCCAATAGAAAGGTTTCTATAGCTAATACATAGACTAATCGGGACGCCATGTACTTAGTGAAGCGCTCTTGTAAGGAATCTGGCCTTGAGATTCTCTAACTCTGCTGTTTCCTGGTTACATGTTCGCAAATTAGTTCCAAGCCGTATATAACAGTCGGTCGTACTTTGACATTGAAGAGCTTCATTGCAGTTTCTATCGATATCCTTTGTAAATATTTGATATCATTTATATTACGTATTGCCGCTATCCTGCTGGTGTTCGGAATTCCTAAAAAGTTGGTTAGACTTATACGAATGTGTGTAAATGGCACAAAGAGTAGGGTGCGTGTAGGCAAACAGTTCTCGGACACTTTTGAAATGCAGAATGGGTTGAAGCAAGGAGATGCACTATCTCCTCTACTATTTAATTTTGTACTAGAGCATGCCATTAAATCTTTAGAGAATGAGGAAGGCTTACAACTCAATGGTATTAATAAGCTGTTAGTTTATGCTGATGATGTAGTATTGTTGGCCGATAGCGAGGAGATACTAAAGGACAACACGCACACACTATTGAGTAACACTAAGAAATTGGGACTGGAAGTAAATATCAATAAAACTTAATATATGGTCACACGTAGAAATTCATTAAATAATGTAAATGGACAGCTAATGACAAATGAGGGAAATTTTGAGGAAGTGGCTGAATTCAAATATCTAGGAACAATAATCACAAACAGGAATGAGATGTACAAGGAAATTAAACTAGGCTCAATTCTGGAAATGTGTGCTATTATGCATTGCAGAGACTCTTGATGTCCCAACTCCTTTCAAAAAACGTTAAACTGAAAATATATAAAACTATTATTCTACCAGTTATATTATGTGGGTGCGAAACATGGACTCTTACTTTAAGAGAGGAAAGGAGATTACAAGTATTTGAGAATAAAGTACTTAGGAAAATTTTTGGACCAAAAATAGATGAACAGACAGGTGAATGGAGAAGACTACATAACAATGAACTACATGGTCTTTATAGGAAGCCAGATATAATAAGAACAGTTAAGTCTCGTAGACTGCGATGGGCAGGACATGTTGCGCGTATGGGAAATGAAAGACTTACATAGAAGCTTCTTGTAGGAAAGCCAGAGGGAAAACGCCCAGTTGGTAGACCAAGGATGAGGTGGGAGAATAACATTAACTATGATTTGAGGGAAGTAGATTATACAGGGAATGATTGGAAAACATTAGCACAGGATAGGGATGTATGGAGAGCTTATGTCCTTGCGGCCATGAACCTAGGGGTTCGATAGTGCCAGTGAGTAAGTAAGTAAGTATTGCCGCTACCACTCTTTCCTTCAGATGTATAGAGAATGATGTCCCAGTCGTCAGTATGCTTATTCCCAGGTATTTAAATGAGTTACCTTTGACCTCTGTACGTTATGTAATCACTCCCTGCTAGTTTTCCACCTTTTCTAAATAACAATAATTCTGTCTTCTTTTCATTCACATATATTTCATTATTTCCCTTAATTAAAGTTCCTCATCGTTCTCTGTCCTGTGTCTTCATCCGTTACACCAAATTTCCTCATTAATTTTTTTAATGTTATTCTTCCTGGTTGTTCTTGGTCTTCCTTTTCTGCTCCTTCTTTCAATTGTCCAAGTATAGACGGCCTTTGATAATCTTCCATCTTGCATTCTTTACGTGTCCATACCATATTAGCCTTCCGTGTTCAATCTCATCCATTATACTTCTTTCTGCATTTTTATTTTTTTTAATTTCCGTACATCTAATTCTTCCCAGATAGATTTTCTGGCAGCTCTTCTCCAAAAGTCCATTTCAATTGTAGTTATTCTGTTGGCATTTTGTTGTGTCATTGTCCAAACTTCCGATAAATATAGCATTTAACTTTCTAATATGAACTTATAAATTAGTTGTTTTTTACACGCTTTATATAAGCTTGAGCTGTATCTATCTATTTAACGGAATTTTTCAACACGATTTTCACCCACTTAAAAATATTGGATCGAGTTGAAACTTTGTATACTTGTAAAGGACAAATGACAATACAATAATTTCATAAATGTTATATATAATATATAATAGATTGCGGACTTATCGACTTTTTAGCCCATCGTTGTAAGAAATTAATATTATATCTTCTGGTAGCTCAGTGGTAGACTGGTGAACTGTAGTGGTATATAATTTCAGCAATCCACAGGTCGCTGGTTCAAATCCGGCCCGGACGATTTTTTTAGAAGAGTATTACTTTTAGCTCATACTACAATAGTATTGAATTTAAAGATATTTACATTTTTAGAAAACCAAACTAAAAAAACAAAAAAATAAACAATAGTTTAAAAAAACTAAAACAACACGCTTTATTATAAAACCGAACTAAAAAATGAAAAATAATTTTAATTTCCAACACGCTTGGGATAAAATTAAAGTGGTCAATAAAAAAAATCATCTCCAACACATCTAGAATAAAACTGAGTTATCTACAAAAAAAATAATTTTACCATCAAAAGTGTGTGGTGCTCTAAATCGATTAATATATTTGATAATGAACATATATTTGGTAAAATGAAGTCTCTAAGAAGAAAACATAAAAACCATAAAAAGAACCCTCGCTTTTGATGGTAAAATTATTATTTTTGTAGATAACTCTAGTTTTATTCTAGATGTGTTGGAGATGATTTTTTGTTGACCACTTTAATTTCATCCCAAGCGTGTTGGAATTTTTTTTTCATTTTTTAGTTCGGTTTTCTAATAAAGCGTGTTGTTTTAGTTTTTTTTAACTTTTATTTATTCTGTTAATGATGTTTTTACTGCATAATATAGAGTTTAACATTCCTATGATCTTGTTTCCATTACTGATCCTTTTGCTTTCTTTATTTGATGTTCCATCTTTCTCTATAATTGATTCCAAATAACTGACTATCGCTCTTTTTTATCTTTACTCAATCAATATATAATTCATCTGGGTCATTTGTTAAATCACGAATAGTTCAATGCATGAAGTAAATACTTTCCACAAATAATACAAAATTCCAGAGAATTAGCAAAAAAAGTATTATTTTAAATTGTAATTAAAAATGAATGGGAAATATAAGAGGGGCATGGAAACTTCATATATGAAAACCAGAAGGAAAACGCCCAGTTGGCAGACCAAGAATGAAGCGGGAGAATAACATTGACCGTGATTTGAGAGAAGTAGATTATACAGAGGATGATTGGAAAACATTAGCTTAGGATAGTGATGTGTGGAGAGGCCATAAGCCTACGGGTTCGATAGAATCTGTGAGTTAGTTAGTTTTATTACTATTAATAATATTACTAATATTATCGTTATTAGCATCATCATCGATATTATAATATTTATTATAAGAAATAATTCAATAATTGAACATTAATAAATGTTCTGAAAATATATAAAACTATTATTCTACCAGTTATATTATATGAGTGTGAAACATGGACTCTTACTTTAAGGGAGGAAAGGAGATTAAGAGTATTTTGAGAATAAAGTTCTTAGGAAAATTTTTGGACCAAAGAGAGATAAACAGACAGGTGAATGGAGAAGACTACATAACAATGAACTACATGGTCTTTATAGGAAGCCAGATATAATAAGAACAGTTAAGTCCCGTAGACTGCGATGGGCAGGACATGTTGCGCGTATGGGGAATGAAAGACGTGCATGGAAACTTCTTGTAGGAAAGCCAGAAGGAAAACGCCCAGTTGGTAGACCAAGAATGAGGTGGGAGAACAACATTAACTATGATTTGAGGGAAGTAGATTATACAGGGAATGATTGGAAAGCATTAGCTCAGGATAGGGATGTATGGAGAGCTTATGTCCGTGCGGCCATGAACCTATGGGTTCGATAGTGCCAGTGAGTAAGTAAGTAAGTAAGTAAGTAAGTAAGTAAATGTTCGTCTGTTTCTTTAAGTCACGTCTTGCTTAGTTTCGTTTGTTTTTTATAGTAGAATACTATTATTGTCTAGAAGTATATTTTGCTGATTCATTCTTATTTATAAACTTTTAATATATAGGATTAGAATTTTCGTTTCTAGGTAAATAGGATCTATAGTTATACATTATATGTATTTAGACCCTATATTGTGTTTCATAGGTTTTTTCATTAGTTCACAAATTTTATTTTAATAGACGCTACTGTGAAACGATGATTGCGATTAAATATATTCTGGTAGTAAAACATTCAACTCAATATTTCCTTAAAAGTAAGAAAAAACTTATATCAAGTTAGTAGGTCTCAGGATATAAACCTAGGACATTTCACTTAGGAGTCTGAAAATCTACCATCTGAGCTGTAACTTTAGTTGGTGAAATAGTGTATCTTCCGATAGAGGATGCTTTTAATATAAAATAAAAATTTACTGAAGTAAACATTTCTTGTTAAGAACACTTAATAATTATTATTTTCACATTTTAAAATTCTAAAACAGCACATGGTTACACTTATAATAATTTATACGGTTAATTTCTAAACACACATTTCTACTATGTATGTGTCACTTTGTGTGAGAGAGATAATCCCTCTCATTGATTCTCCAATAACTTCTCGTATCTTATTTCATTTATCAGAAACCTTAATTTGCTAACGTAAAAATATGACACACTTCAACTCTGATCTTTCAGATGTCCATTTTAATTATCTCGTGATAACGTGTGTAGATCGATCTCCAAGATTCAGGAATGGATAACAGCTAAGATAAATTAAAATCTTCATGTTTTTTTTTCTTTTTTCTGAAGATCATAACTTGTTCTACTGTTTCCTCTATGTTCAAGTAGAAACTCTTTTTTCTTCGTTTATACTGATTTTCCTTATTGTTTTACCTTTTTCTTAGTTTGTTTTACCTGTTTGTCAACTTTCTTTAATTCTAACATAGACACAAGAACAGGACACACACACCCAGACCCAAGGTGGAGATTAAAAATCCCCTACCCCGCCGGGAATCGAACCCGGGTCGCCGGAGTGGAAGGTAGGGACTCTACCGACTACGCCACGGCGACGGATAGTTAAAATCAAGGACTCGGCTTCCTACGGAAGAGAAGTTAAAGTGGTTCGCTTCGTATCACAAGATATGTGGGAAATGTTTATCGAATTCTCAGATGTTAAACTTTTTGTATTAATGAATTGCGCTTAAATAGTGCAGGCCTATTACAATGCGAGGTTGGGAAGTGGTTTTTACAGAAGCGAGGAAATTATTAAAAACCAGGATATCGCTCAGTTTTTAATCATTTCCTCTCTTCTGTAAAACACTTGACAAACGTGCATTGCACATCATTTTTTTGCACGATGATGTTTTCCAAATAATAAATACTAGTAAAATAATAACATCTTTGTTGGAAATAATTGCGTTCATTATAAATAAATGACTACCGTTAACAGTTTGGCCAATGTTTATACGGCAAATACCGAAAATAAATTAGTTGAGACTACAGCAGGCCGTGACACCAATCAGGGATAAAACAGCATCAAGTACGAATTTATTGTTTATATTGTTTCAAATGAAGTTCTGTTTATTTAAAATGCAGTGATTTATTTCGTTTAATGTATATTAACACTACCTTCTGGATATATTTTTGTATATACATTTTTCGTAGCATATACAAAGAGCAGTGGTTTTACTTCCCGCGCTAGGTAAGTAATTTGTAATATTACAGTATAGTTATTTATAGGTTGGCAACCCCGCAATTTAGGAAATTGAATTTTCAATCATGTTCGCCATTGCTGTAAGTACGACAGAACACACTATCGTGCAAAAAATTAATTAGTTGCGCTCCATGCACCTTGAAGAGACTGAGTTAAACGCATCAATTGCCCCCCGAACTCCTTAAAGAGATCATAGCATTATAACAATGCACACCCACTTCTTTATCTGCTGTAGACTCTATAATAAAAATGTAAATACGTTCATATATTAAATTTAATAGTACGAAAAATTATAATAAGCTGAATCCCAAATATAAAGAAAAAAGTAGGTTGAAGACTTCATTTTACAACTTAGAAAAGGGAATTTTAGTAGATTACATTTTCCCAAACGTCCGCCACGGGAAGTAAGCGAATTTTTGAGCAAATCGAAGTTATGGTTTGATTTTCTGATTTAAGGAAAGTGTATTTATTTTGTTAACACTTAAATTGGTTATTATAAACCCAACTGGATTTCTTAGGCTTAAAGGACCTTCGGGACTTGGAAAATCTGGTAGCGTTTATCTAGCCGAGCGTTAGTATGGGGATGTACAGTATACATGTTTGAAATGAACAAATGGAGTCTTATTTTAAACTATTTTATTACTAAAGTATAAATAATTAGAAACCCTAAGTAGTCTAGCCCTAAATCCTATCTAAGCCTATATTAAAAACTACAGTTCTTTCTTGGGGGGGGGGTTGAGAAGAGGGAGTTGTGGAATTTTTAAATCTAACCAAATCTACATGATTAAAAATGTTATATCCCTTTTCTAACATATAGTTTCAAAAATGTTAATGGTACTTGAGTCAAAATATAAAAGAAATGGACTACATTATTAAGAAAAATGGTCGGTGACTTACCCTTCAGCCGTTTACACACACAGACAGACACGAGACCCTCACTTCTCAAGTGTTATATACTAAAAATGACCTCAATTCACCCTAACTGTACCAACTAACATTCCAATGAACTAAATGTAGGGATGTTTACAGTTAGCTTAAACAAGACTTTGCTCTGAACTATACTCTATCTCAACAGACTTTGAATGTCTAAAGTCCATCTCAAACGACTTTGCTCGAATAATTAAAATAATCTATAAAACAACAAAAAAATCTATATAAAGGACTATGTATTCATAACATTGGTTGAACTCAATTTCTTATGTAAACTTATATTTTGCGCGATAGTGCGTTTTGTCATACTTAACAGCAATGGCGACCATGATTGAAAGTTCAACTTCCTACATTTCGAGGTTGCCTATCCAAATAACTATACTGTAATATTACTTATTAGAAACTACGTGTGGGAAGTAAACTTTGGGGGTCCGTTTATCGGGCCCCAGCTGTGCTCACAACAGCAACAGGGCGCGTCCCCGGGTGGCGGATAGGGGAACGGTCGGTGGTTTGCTTGCACTCCTCCCGGCTAGGTCCAGACCGGACCCGCGGGCCATTTGTGAGATCGTCAGGACTCGAGCGACCTGATGCACTACATAGCTCGTGCTGCGCCCACTTCAGCAGCAAATCGTGTCCCCTCGGTGGCGTAGTGGGGAAAAGGTCGGTGGATCTGCTAGTCAGTCCTCCATTCCAAGTCCGATGGACTCGCGGACCATAAGTGGGGTCAACAGGAGACGAGCGCCCTGTTGTACTAAAGCTCAAATATCCCGGCCCACAGCGGGAGCAGCGGCCGTCGTGGCGAGGCGGTGGGAGATTGTGGAGATCAGAAGCTCCCTTCTCTTGGTTAATCCCGAGGACCTTTGTGGGGACACCATGGGCGATGAGCTCCCTGGATGCCTACATTGCTCAGTGGGCTGACTCACAGCAGCGGCACGACTAGGCTTAGTCTTGCGAACGGGCTGGTTGGGACAATACCGGGCGTAATGCTGGGAATTACCACCAGGTCGATAAGCTCGAGAAAGGAGGAAGCGCGGTCTTTTTATGGCTTTTGGGACTTAGCGCCGACTCTGGAACCGAGTGACCCAAGGACAATCTGTGAGGTCGTCAGGAGTTGAGCGACCTGACGTACTATAGCTCAGGCTGGACCCACTTCAGCAACCAAACACGTCCCCAGCTGGTGCACTGGGGGAAAGGTCGGTGGATCTGTAGAGAGTCCTCCCGGTCAAGTCCAAGGGACTCGTGAACCATTAGTGGGGTAGGCAAGAGTTGAGCGCCTTGTCGAACTATTTGCTCATCTGTTGGAGCTTGCGAGCTCCGTGCTGGCCCACAACAGCTGCAGAAGGCGTCCCTGGGGGCACACTAGGGCTCGGCTCGGACCAGTCCAGAGGGGAGCTACTGTACTGGTTCCTGGCTCGGCCTACGGGCCCGTCGACAAACTGTGGGGTCGCCAGGAGATGAGCACCTGGATGTACTAAAAGTCTCACACTGTTGGGCTTGTAGCCCTAGCCGGTCTCACAACGGCTGCAGGACACGTCCCTGGAGGCAGAACAGGGGAATGGTCGGTGGATCTGCGACAGCAGTCCTCCCGGGTAGGCTCATGGAGCCCGTGGACCAACTGTGGGGTCGTCAGGATTGAGCGACCTGATGTACTATGTAGCTCAGCAATTCCCAGAACTGCAAACTCCAACACTCTCTCCCTGGGGTGTTGGTTTAAGGACCGTGAACTTGAACGTGGACGCGAACATAGGATAGGGAGGACTAGAACTAGGACTTGGGAGTATGGTCATGACGACCGAGGTATCCCAAGGGGTGGACGGCTGGGCCTAGAGATGTGGGAAGTAAAAACCACTAACCTTCATGTATAGGCCTACTACATACAATGTAGCCTATATAGAAAAAATATCCAAAATATAGTGTTAATATACATTATACGAAACAAATCACTGCATTTTAAATGAACTGAACTTTGTTTGAAACAATATAAAACAATAAATACGTACTTGCGGCCATGTTATCAATAACTGTTCTCAAGGCCTCCTGTTGTTTCAACAAATAAACATTGCCCACACTGTTAACTTCAGTCAGTTGTTTATAATGAACGCAAATATTTCCAACCTAAAGGCACCCGAGATGTGGGCAGACATAGAAAGAGATGGGCTGAAGTCGGAACGGGTCAACAGACCTAATCCATGAATGCAGATGGTGATGATGATGATAATATTATTTTACTATTATTTATTATTTTGATAACACCACCGCGCAAAAAAATAATGTACAACGTTTGTGAAGTGTTTATCAGAATCTCGGAAATTAAAAACATTTTCCTCGGTTCTGTAAAAGCTACTTTCCATCGTATTATACTACAAAAGTGTCTGACAAAGTGAACGCCATTTATGCATGTTTTTACAATAAGTGTTCAAACAGTCGACCTCGTGCCTCATTGCATGTTTGATATCGTCGCAGCAACGATCGGCCTGCACGGCCGATCACGGCTGGATTCTTTTTGACGTCGTCAAAACACTTATTGTTTGAACACTTATTGTAAAAACATGTTTTTTTCAATAAAATGATACGTGTACAATTTTTTGTACTCAATTCCGATCCTTATGGGTGAACACCTTCATCTGCGCATAACTCAAAAACGACGTGTTTGCGACTATATGTTCCTTCACAAAAAATGATACTCTGTACATGGCCTATCATCCCTATCATTTTGTCGGTGAAATCCTGTTACACTCTGTATATTATACAAACTGGGAACCACTTGCATTCTAGGATTCTTATATCTTAATATAAAATTGCTATATGGCCATCCTCATAGGCTAGTGGTCTGCGTTCCTGAATACTATTCATGAGGTCCCGGGTTCGATTACCGGTCAAATCATAGGATTTTTTTCTTAAAGGGGAATTATTTCTGGGGTTGCCCATGGTCTGGAATTTAGTTTAAGTTTAGGTTAAGAACTCTCCTGGCGCTTCATTATCATTTATCATCCATCATATCATCGAGGTAACGTTACACCGCCTTCCAGGTGCCCCAATCTAAGAAATGGTTTACAATTCTGCCAATGCTAGGGGAGAAAATCAGATATATCATAAAAGACAACCTGGTGGCATTAGACCAATATATATATATATATATATATATATATATATATATATATATATACAACGTATTTCTTAGAGAGTCACTGCAAAATATTGCTCTGACCTATTCAGAATGTTAAAAAGGAAGAGCTTTCTTTAATATGATGAACGTAAGTTGATAAATTCGAGGTGAAACGCGACTGTGATTGGTTGTAAATCAAAATTCGTTGAAACGTGATTGGTCATAGACTCCCATTTGAGGCATGAGGTAAATAGTCTGAGAAAAAAGCACTAGTAACTTCCTTCTGTATTGACTCATTAATTCGAGAATAATTGAATACATACTGCAGGTATATGTATAGTAATAAACTTAAAACAGTAAATTGAATGACTTCCAAGTCAGAAAAGACGGGACTGCAAGAACTACATTAATAATAGTAGTAATAATAATAATAATAATAATAATAATAATAATAATAATAATAATAATAATAATAATAATAATAATAATAGTAATAATAATAATAATAATAATAGTAATAATAATAATAATAATAATAATAATAATAATAATAATAATAATAATAATAATAAGTATAGCAGGATATACTCTGCTGGATAAAAAAAGAAATGAAGATATAAGAAAGGAACTAAATATTTTCAAACTTAAAGACCGAATAATTAAATATAGGAACGACTGGAAAGAACATATTGATAGAATGCCAGAAGGAAGATTTCCAAAATTATTGCTAAATTATAAACCGCACGAAAGGAGAAATATTGGACGCCCACACAGAAGATGGTCTGGACAATTTAACAATTCTAGCTTTCATGAAACCGGAACAAGCGAACAGGCTTAATCCATGGATGATGATGTTGATGATGATGATAATAACGATAATAATAATAATAATAATAATAATAATAATAATAATAATAATAATAATAATAATAATAATAATAATAATGGAGAAGGTAATCCGACTAAAGGACTTACGAAGCCCTTAAGGTAGTAGGAATTTAAGACTCCCAATTTTCTAGACAATCAGCAACAGATGCCAAATATCAGTCCTGTATGACCGGCGCGCCGTGCAGAATTTATGCGACTGGCGTCTGACACTAATTTAGGTTAGAGATGCAGTCGAGTCCAGGGCCTTAGTGTCCCAAGAAAATTTAGGCCACTTTAAAAAGCCTGATCTTGTATGGAATCGAATAATAAAAATAACACATTTTTTATTGGCAGAATTAAGGCTTTGAAGTCGTCCCTGCCACTTAACCAGGCTACATAAAATTTATAATAGTTTTATAACTCAGTTACTATAGAAATAAATTATTATATAGAATGCGTACAATATGTTTACTGTATAAATTTAACGAATTAAAAATAAAAAAGTAGACTAAATAACAATTTCATTGAAAATAAAACTTACAATGGCATAGACTAATGTCCACCGCTGTGTCTCGGGGTTGAGTCGCTCCCGCGTATGCAGTGGGCCATGGTTCAATTCCCGGTCGGAACATGTGATGGGTTTTTTCGAGGGCTTTCCTCCCCTGTAAAACAAATATCAGGAAACTTTAATGCCCAAACATCATGTGATCATCATAATATGCATTATCACATTCGCTATTAAAATATATATACAGTCAATATGCCCATTTCACCAATAAAATGTTTAAAATGGTCAACTAGTTTCTACAGCCAAGCTGTCATTCTCAAGACCAGTTATTGACTGAGTCAATAACTGGTCTTGAGAATGACAGCTTGGCTGTAGAAACTAGTTGACCATTTTAAACATTTATTGGTGAAATGGGCATATTGACTGTATATATATTTTAATATTGTATCACCAAGAAGATCAATTGTGTATTAAATACATTCGCTATGTTTAATGTGAATGCGTGTAAATTGTGTATTTTGTCTTAATATTGTGTCCTCTCGGGGAGGAGAACCTGATATTGAGTTGATCACTCAATCGAGGAGGCCTTCCATATGCCTGTGGTCAAAAAGTACGTATGTGATCCATAGTTTAAAACCTCTCTCCTGACAGGTCGTGCCACTGCAAGACCAGGGTGGTGAGTGACATGTAAGAAGTGCCTATAAGGTGAGAGGTTAAGTTTAACCGATAAATTAAGTAAGTGGAAATGAATGAAATGACAAAATAAATTTAATTGGTAGGCCAAAATTTGAAAAAAAAAATGTTTTTTCATAATTAAATAGTCTATTCACCTTGGTCGAAAGAGTGACGATCTTTCACCGTAAAAATACAACCGTCAAGAAATGCGGACATGGGTTCAACTGAGGTAAAATTTTCCGGAGGTCAAATAGTCCCCCATTCGGTTCTCCGGGCGGGGACTACTTAAGAGAACCCATGCCAAAGGCTCAAACACATTCTTTTCTGAACATTTCTGTATATTATTTTTTACTGAATGCCTATTATAAGTGCGTTAATTAATTTTTTTTAACTTGGCAGCTGTCAGACTGTAATACTACGTAGTTTTATTTGATTTTCATATTTATTATAAAATTCAGTGACAGCTGTTTCGGTACACTGTACCTTCTTCAGACATGTTAACAAATTATGAATTGTGTTCCAACTGATCTAAGCAACAATACAACAATATTTATTTAAATTTTTTTAATTTAACAAAGGGGATTCATTCGAATCAAGTTGAGAATTTAACAGTTTTTTACTACTTTTAAACTTATTAATTTCTACAGCCTCCAAAAGATCTAACTTCTTACCCTTATCACAAATATGTAAAATATAATAATGAATTGAATATTATTAAACAATTGGCTGTTAATAATGGATACGACCCTGAAATTATAGAATGTTTAATTAAGAAGATTAATTACAAAAAAGCAATTAACAAAGTTTTTCCTGTACCCAAAGAAAACAATAAGAAATATGTCGTAATGTCATACATAGGCCCACTTTCAAATAAAATATCTAAACACTTCAAAAAGTTGAACATTAATGTGGCATTTAAAACTAATAAAACTCTACAAAATATAATAAAAAACAATAAAACCAAAACAAAAAAAGAAAAATTATCAGGTGTATATAAATTGAAGTGTGGCACATGTGACAATGTCTATATAGGACAAACTGGTAGACCTTTTATATCTCGGATAAAGGAACACATGAGAGCATATAACAGAAATTTAGAAAATTCAAACTATGCTAACCACCTATTCCAATTTAATCATTGTTTCGATCCAAATTTTGAAATTTTACATATTTGTGATAAGGGTAAGAAGTTAGATCTTTTGGAGGCTGTAGAAATTAATAAGTTTTAAAGTAGTAAAAAGTGTTAAATTTTCAACTTGATTTGAATGAATCTCCTTTGTTAAATTTAAAAATTTAAATAAATATTGTTGTATTGTTGCTTAGATCAGTTGGAACACAATTCATAATTTGTTAATATGTCTGAAGAAGGTACAGTGTACCGAAACAGCTGTCACTGAATTAAATAATAAATATAAAAATCAAATAAAACTACGTTTTATTTTTATTTAATTAATAAATATGTATTTTCATCAAGTAAACACCAACTCAAATTGATTATGTAATACTACAAACCTTGTTTTCTCGAAAGTGAAAATTTTCGAACATTTGCCCCATTATCTGAGGAACTATTAGAGATATTTACATGAAATGTTTACAGGCCGTAAACTTAGTTGTACTAAAGATATGGAACCACAATAAATACTCCCATAAATACTCACTTATGATTTTTAAAGCATTTTCAAAATAAAAACAAGAGACTAGTGGCAAATTAATTATATAAAACTTGAATATTTAGATAAAAGTTTGACTGAGGTTCAGTGGTCTTTACTAACCTCATTTAATATGCTGTAGAAATTTCATTCAATCCATCCAGTAGTTCCTGAGAAAATGGGTCTCAAATTCACATGTTTTAACATTGATGGGATAGGGCCTACCGTCTCACCTTAAGGATAAAACTTAATGATCCAAACATAACTTTGTTCAAGTTTGATTTAAAATTGTTAAGTTAGCGGCAACCTTCGATATTTTGAGGGAGGGAATTCCAGAAACCGGCATTGGTACTGTGAAAGAAGTAGAACAAAAAGTAATCTTTTGAAAATGTATTGAATAGCAGACTGATATCTTGTAACTTATTGTCAAAATTTTTCAAACTTGTGGTGAGAAAATATATTCTCAAATCTAGATACCAGGTAGCTAGAAGTGAAAAAGCGCTAGAGATTAAAAATACAGGCAATTTCATGTAACATTTCATCCATTGCATACCGAAACGTACCTTCCATTTTTTTCCCAGATAAGCGTTGTCATGTAGAAAGACTCTGTCCAAAAAAAATTGCCGTCTTTAACTGCAATACACTAACATCCAGTGTCATACCTCTCATTTAAACCATAGGGGAGTAAAACAACTCCTTCATTGGCAGATTGGATAACCCTTACTACCTGCCATCTACGCTGCGTCCCGTCTCACTCCATTCCGCTATTATTCAAGCAGAGTCCAAATGCTCTATATACTGGACTGCCATTGCTGGATTCTGACTTCGATTTCTGTGCCATGCAGTTAAAAAGGCACATACTTTTTTGGACACAGCCATTTAGTTTCATTCTATTATTAGACATTAATTTCATTATTATTCAATATGACAGATAATTAATTGTTCAATGACTATTATTGTAACTTTTTTTTGTATTCATATGTAACATATGTTTGTCCTGTTTAATATGACTATTATTGTAATTTTTTTGTATTCATGTGTAACATATGTTTGTCCTGTTTAATATGACTATTATTGTAATTTTTTTGTATTCATGTGTAACATATGTTTGTCCTGTTTAATATGACTATTATTGTATTTTTTGTATTCATATGTAACATATGCTTGTTCTGGTGAGTGGAAGAGAAGGTCACATGGCCTTAACTCCACCAGGCTAAATAAATCTATTCTAAATCTATTCTATTCTAAATTGTACATCACAACACTTCTCTGGGAGAAATTTGAAGGAAGGTTTCGACATGCAATGGTTGACAATTCCGTTGTAAGTATGAGTCTTAAGTTTGTAGTTAACGTCCTAGGAATTTAGTGTTTTATTCATAAATAACACAATTCAAACTCAAATAATGTATCTCAATAATTATAACTGTGTAAATATACATTTTAACATTCTGCGATGTATCTAAGGAGTAAAACACTGGCTATCGATAATCTATATATTAATACGCGAAGAAAAAACTTTGTACTCGTTTTTAAGCACATTGCGCGCACGGAGGAGTGTGATATTTGACATAATTAAAGTTCATATAGAGAAGGAGTGCAGAAAAATAAAATTTGTATATAATCTGTGTTACAAATAAATTAAATTAAACAAAATAAAATAAATTGTCTGTAAGGAATTTATGTGTATTACTCATTCATTTGTGTACTCATTCGTTTTTGTTCATACCAAAAGTGCATAGTTGCAAAACGAAAATTGTGCAGCAGCAATGTGAATTGACTTAATCTCGCGTATTTATTATTAGTGGTTTAAAACGTGAGTACATTTTATTATTTAAATTAAATCCCTGCCTAATCTTGGTTTCAGTAATTTCATTATATATTATTTATATTTACATATTCGCACCTACTTCCATTATGCCTCGACATAGAACATGACGAGTCGGAGTAAGAGACAAAGAAGAAGGGATATATATATATATATATATATATGAAAAGAAAAATGAATGCTTGAGACGGGATTTCAACTCGAGTCTCTAAACTATATATATATATATATATATATATATATTTGTATATATTACCATACAGGACGAGCAGAAATGTGTCTGTTCTCTATTTACCGCCAACCACTAAATTCCAGGTATGCCAATCCAAATTTTTTCGTTGAATTGTCTGACTCGTTGGCAGAAATAAAAGATAGGTTTCCGGAAGCGGGAATAATCATTTTAGGGGACTTTAACTGTAGGATTGGGGAGGAAAATATCACTATAAAATCAGATGATAATGAAACACGAGGTGAGGATAGGACAAGCAAAGATAAGATTATAAATTCAGAAGGAAACCAATTGTTAGCTTTTTGCGATGCATTTGAACTTGAAATTCTGAATGGGAAATATGGGGAAGATAAAAATGGAGAACTGACATTTATTAATAAAAATGGAGGGAGCGTAATCGATTATTCAATATGCACACAAGACATGATTCCAGTCCTAAGTAATTTCTGTATAGTTTCCAGAATCGAACCACACCACTTCCCAAACAAACTTATTTTAAATATGAAAGGTATTAGTGAGACAGTTAATGATGAGGTGGCAACAATATTGAGGCCAATTACACGTTTCAGATGGATCGAGGACCGGAGAGAACAATTTATCAGGAGTTTGGAAACGCTAATACAGGATCTGCAATTGAATGATCTTAGCGGGGTGGAAATTATTAAAACTTTGACAGAATCTTTTCAAAAACCAGGGGAAAAATTCAAGGTTAAATGCGCAATGAGCCAGAAGGACAAAGGGTGGTACAATAATGCATATAGAAAGAAGAAAAAGTTTGTCGAAAGTAGTCTTTTAAAGTTTAGAAAAGAAAGCACAGATGAAAACAGAAAAAATTATGCGCAAGAGAGAAAGGAATATAAAGAATTATTAGGAGAAACAAAACTAGCATGGCAAAATAAGAAATCCGAAGAAATGAGAGTCGCGACTGAAAGTGGGAACATTGCGGACCTATGGAAAGCGTTAAGGGAACTCAAAGTAAAGTCCATAAATCGGACAAGAATAACGCCCGGGGAATGGGAAAGTTAATTTGACAGGGTGCTGGGAAATGAGAGGTTAAGATATAATCAAGAAAATATAGTTGAGATTCCTGACCCAATAGATATTCAATTACTGGATCAGGATATTTCAAAAAATGAAGTGGTCTCTTCCATTAAATGTTTAAAGAATGGTAAAGCACCTGGAATTGATGGAATACCAGGGGAATTCTTGAAAAATATGATATCCAATAAATTATTACACGTTTTGAAAACTGCGTTCAACAAACTTTTTAATGGAGGAGATTATCCGGAAGCCTGGGCGACAGGTGTCATCCAACCACTATACAAAGGAAAAGGTGGGACACAGGTACCAGAAAGTTACAGGGGAATTTGTCTGTTGTCAGCGTTCGGAAAAATATATTGTAAAGTACTTTACGAACGCATGAGACAATGGGCTAAAGAGAACTATAGGCTCTCAAAATATCAGGCAGGTTTTAGAGAAGGGTACTCCACGGTGGACAACGTATTTGTTCTGAGAACATTAATTGATGACAATCTGAAAATGAAGGGGGGGGGTAAATTATTTTATGCATTCATTGATTTTAAGATGGCATTTGATACTGTGGACCGAAGTGCACTTTGGGAAAAATTAAATCGGAAAGGATTGTCTCATAAAATTATACATGCCTTAATGTCAATTTATAAATATGTTAAATTTTGTATAAAAGTAGACCAAGGGCACATTACAGAGAGCAGTGAAGCCAATCGGGGAGTGAGACAAGGTTGCATTTTATCACCAATGCTATTTAATCTATTCGTTGATGATATTGTAGACGTCATGCTAGAAGGAGAAATTGAGGCTCCGGAGATAGGAAATGTTAAAATCCCAGTCCTGTTGTATGCAGATGATTTAATTATCTGTTCCAAGACAATCAAGGGATTGCAAAGAGGTCTTGACCTACTGGAAATATACTGTAGGAATTAGGGATTGACTGTAAATGTTAGTAAGACAAAAACAATGACCTTTAAAAATGGGACGGTTTATGGTAGAGCAGAGGAATGGAAATACAAAGATCAAGTACTTCAAAACGTGAAACATTTTGAATATCTAGGTACGACGTTGAAAATGAACGGGAAGTGGAAAAAACACATTGATATAGCATTATTTAAAGGGAGGGGACAACTTAACATGTACTCGGCATTCTGGGTCGAGTGCCTGATATTCCAGTCAGCACATTAGAAAAAAATTAATGGAGCGATGGTCAGGCCAGTAATGCACTATGGTAGTGAGATTTGGAGTTTCCAAAGAACGGAAATACTAAATAATGTATATACGCATTTTCTAAAATATATTACAGGACTTAGTAAGGCCGTTTCTAACTGTGGAATTCTATATGAATTTGGGTCATCCCAGGACGACATAAACTGTAAAATTCGTGTACTCAAATACTGGTTGCGAGTAATCCAAGGTGAACAAACAATGCTTAGAGCAATTTGTTACGACCACCAAATTAAAAACATAGATGTTAAATTTTGGACAGACGAGGTTAGGAGAGAACTCCACAAGATTGGGATGGGCTGGATATGGGAAAAAGGGACTGAAAATCGCAAGAACGTGTGGAGAAAAATAAGGAGGAGGTACTTAGATATAAACCAACAAGATACTTTCGCCGAATGTACAGGAAAACGTTCACTGTGTATACAAAGAGACCTAAAACCCGTCTGGGGAAAAGAATTGTATATACTCAACCTAGGATTTAAAGAGAGATCAGGGCTTGCTTGGTTTAGGCTAGGAGCATGGAAATTGCAAAAAATTAGCGACGAGCACGATATGCGAATATGTCCAATGTGCGGGAAATTTGAAGATGAGATACATATATTAGGACTTAGAATATTGGAGACGTCAGTTATTACCGGAAAGATATCTAAATTCAAATCGGGAAAGATTGGAATATTACGAGTTATTGGTAAATCCAGAAAATTGGATAAACTTGGGTAAATTTCTGGACAAAACGCGGAAAATAAGAACAACACTCATTCATGAATAAATATATGTTATCAAAATGCAATAACATTAATTCTTAATAATTATATATAAATTAATTAATGTATAAGGCTATTGTGTTATTATTTAATTGTAATATTACTGTGTTTTCTTAAGTAATTGCAATGTTACGGTTTTTTAGTGTATAGTGCTATTGTGTTATTATTTAATTGTAATATTACTGTGTTTTCTTTATGTAATTGTAATGTTATTGCTTTTTTTTTTGTTTTGTTGTTTATTTTTCTTCACACTAGTAGCAATTATTTCTTTATTGTAACGGACTGTCAAAAGCACGTACGGCTTACTGCCCGTGAGACCCATATTTGTAAATAATATTGTAAATATCTTACTTTTGTCTAATAAAGTCCTACTACTACTAATATATATATTCCCGTACACGTAATAATAGGCCAAATGCAAATTTAACTAGTATAAATAGTAAACAAATGTCAAATGACGCGTTATTGTTTTTTTAATATGGCTTAGTCAAAGAATACCACATATTTCCTATCGTTCGTATTTTTAAAATAAATAGAAAATTATTGCATAATGAGTATTTGTACAAACACAAAAAAAATAATGAATTGTGGTCGAATTTCGCCATTGGGCGACCACTAGTCTAAATAAAAGTGTGAGTTTGAAAGTTTTAAGAGTAGCAAGCAATCCTATAACAGATTTAGCAATGATTTGTTATAGTAGGATATAAGAGCAGTAGCTGAACGCAAAGCTGGTATGATACATAGATATCAGAATGTACTAAATTCCTAGATCCGACATGAGCTGTAGTGTCGTAGCTTGACCTATTTCCTTTGCCAACAAGGTATTTCTTTCATCGGTCTCTTTTTTACTGCTAATAAATCTGATAAACTTGTGAATGTGGGATATTTATTATCGTTTTCTCGCTTTATTTATTTTTAGAACATATAGGCCAATCACAGAAAAGATATCATGCTCTCAATAATGAAATAGCCCAGGATTGAGCCACAGCCTCTCCATTGTTAGGAGTTAATAGACCAAATTCATTTAGTTTTCTTATTAGTCCTTAGATGTCACGAGTGGCATGCGGTCAACACACCGACTGAATGCGTCATCTAGCAAGTAACTGAGGTATTACTAGGATGTTTTGAGATCGGTAAATTTTGCTTAGATGCCTTTTTTATTCAGGCTTAAGGATCTTTTACGAGCCTGAAAATCTTTAGACTCGGGACTCACGGCTTAAAGTCCCTCCCACAGGAATTGCTCCTTGGATTATTCCATCCTAAAAGAATCCATCGACCGCAGCCGGATTTGAACCCGCGACCCTCGGAACCAGAGGCAAGGAGCATAACCACTAGAACATCTTGGCCGACTATAATATATATATATATATATATATATATATATATATATAAGTTATTTAGAGGCCTATATAGGGCCTATATGTGTCCGTTAACGTTGTAGCGGTAGCAGTTTTTATTTCATCGAAATCAAATCTGGTTTGAAGAAAATAAAGTCGATTTCGTTAACTACCAAAATAGAACCTTTAGGTGTAAAGTTCGCCTGAAACAAAGTTATAAAAAAAAGGAAGCTATTCTCCAAAAATCAGCAAAATACGACCATTACACTCACATTCAACCCAGGAAGTTACTGTGTGTTTGGAATAGGGAACTGGGTTACCATTTTAACAGTTTTTTCTTGCGAAAAATCCTTATATAAAACTGAAGATTGTAACATAGCAGGTACATAGTTGTAAGTTGTAGCCGTCCTTTGATGTCCCAACTCCTTTCAAAAAACGTTAAGCTGAAAATATATAAAACTATTATTCTACCAGTTATATTATATGGATGCGAAACCTGGACTCTTACTTTAAGGGAGGAAAGGAGATTACGAGTATTTGAGAATAAAGTTCTTAGGAAAATTTTTGGACCAAAGAGAGATGAACAGACAGGTGAATGGAGAAGACTACATAACAATGAACTACATGGTCTTTATAGGAAGCCAGATATAATAAGAACAGTTAAGTCTCGTAGACTGCGATGGGCAGGACATGTTGCGCGTATGGAGAATGAAAGACGTGCATGGAAGCTTCTTGTAGGAAAGCCAGAGGGAAAGCGCCCAGTTGGTAGACCAAGAATGAGGTGGGAGAACAACATTAACTATGATTTGAGGGAAGTAGATTATACAGGGAATGATTGGAAAGCATTAGCTCAGGATAGGGATGTATGGAGAGCTTATGTCCGCGCGGCCATGAACCTTCGGGTTCGATAGTGCCAGTGAGTAAGTAAGTAAGCCGTCCAAGCCACCCCCTCTTAAAGAAAAAAAAAACAGTTACCACTTGTTACTTGCGGATCTGTACAATCCAGTGAGAAAGTGTCACTCTCATATTTACTATAAAACTATTTAGTACACAATTGATCTTCTTGGTGATACAATATTAAAATATATATACAGTCAATATGCCCATTTCACCAATAAATGTTTAAAATGGTCAACTAGTTTCTACAGCCAAGCTGTCATTCTCAAGACCAGATATTGACTGTCTATATCTGGTCTTGAGAATGACAGCTTGGCTGTAGAAACTAGTTGACCATTTTAAACATTTATTGGTGAAATGGGCATATTGACTGTATATATATTTTAATACTATAAAACTAGTTTGCATGCCGTAAACGAAAAACTATGTTTTTTAAATGTATAGTACATAGATTTGGAAAAAGTATTGCTAACCTTGCCGCTCCACCCCTCATTAACAAACAAATACCGTTATTATGAGTTTGGCAACATCTCACTGTACATAGGGGAACACTGGCGTAGCCCATAAGGTCTGTAGTAACTTCCTGGGTTGAATTAGAGTGTAGCAACCGCCATGTTTTTTCTCGTCGCAATGTAGGTATACCATGCAATTTAATTAACCCTTACGTTAGTAATGTATCCTGTAGGATGCATTTATTAATTTATTTGATATTTTTAATAAAGTAGGCCTAATGGAAAAAAAATCGGTAGATTGGTATCAAATTATACAACAGTATGCAAATATGCAATACATACGGTTATGTTTAATTTTTTTTTCACTGTAGTACAATACTGGCAGCAGAAACTGAGTTTCTCCAAGTTAATAAAACAAATATATTTTCCGTAAACCAGGAAAATGTGATAAAAAATTTGACTTAAGAAAAATAAATGCCTGGACGGGGTTTGAACCCGGAACTCTGAATTGGTACTTCAGCGTGTTATCCATTACACCATCGGGCAAATCTAATACAAACATTTATTTCTCTGAAATATGTATTCTCCATTATTATGAGATATAGTGAGAACTCGGTCTCTGCTGCCATCTGGTAGCTAGTAACTATAACAAGTAAGCAAATTAAAGAGAATATTTTTACTTTATAGCAGTGACGCTTTTTCGATGTTATAATTAATTATTGACATTGAGCACTGCAAGCTTAATATGACATGATAAGAAAAATAAATGCCTGGACGGGATTTGTACCCGGAACTCTGAATTGGTACTTCAGCGTGTTATCCATTACATACATATATACATACATATATGATATAAGAAAAATAAATGCCTGGACGGGATTTAAACCCGGAACTCTGAATTGGTACTTCAGCGTGTTATCCATTACACCACCGGGCAAATCTAATACAAACATTTATTTCTCTTAAATATATATTCTCCATTATTACGAGATGTAGTGAGAACTCGGTCTTCACTGCCATCTGGTATACGCACACACACACACACACACACACACACACACACACACATATATATATATATATATATGAAGGGCTTAGACCAATAACATGATAAGCCACATATTGTTCTTTCTAAGATATAAAGGATTTCAATGTTCCAAAAAAAAGGTATAAATGCTAATAGGGCAGTACTGTTGTTAATACATTGTGTGTCTATATGATTTAACTCATCACTGGAGCACTTACAAATCATTTTATGGACATTTCAATACATTTATTTGCTATCATTGCAATGTACGACATTTCTTAACAAATTGTGCTTATCAAGTCACTGCCCTAAGCCCTCCATATATATATATATATGTATATAACGTACATATGGATCAGAAAGCTGGACAATAAATGAAAGGATGCAGAAAATAATCTTGGCGAGAGAAATGGATGGATTACGGAGAAGTATGAGAATATCCAGGCTACAACATATTCGAAATACATATATCAGACAAGAAATGGATGCACAAGAGACTGTTATCGATAGGATAACAAAGAGAGCTCTACAATGGTATGGACATGTACAACGGATGCAGGAAGACCAGTGGCCTAAACAGGTGTTGGATTGGATGGTACCAGGCAGAAGGAGAAGGGGAAGAAGTAGAAGAGCATGGTATGAGGGAATATATGATGCCATGATGAAGAGGGGTATGGAAGATGGACAATGGGAAGATAGGAATCTCTGGAAAGCAGGAATCAAAGGCAAACTGCTGTAAAGTGGAAAGCCTGTATTAAGTATTAAGTAATGTATATAACGAATGTATGTATGTATGTCTGTCTTTATGCACTGCCATACCGTTCATCCGATTTGTGATGCGGCTTTTTGCAAGATATCCAGAAGTTTTCCGGGAAGATTTTAGCCTATAAAAGAGTTATAATACTCAACCACTTCACCGTTAAAAATCAAAAACTAGCTTTCTGGACGCTTAAATGGCATACGCTGCCTAAACTCTAACGAATACATCAAATTAATGTACACAGAATTTATTATTTCAAAAAGTCGCTACAAAAAAAGTTCAAGATAGTATACGTTTTTATTTTACGGATAACTCACAACAACCATTTTTGTCTTTCATTGATGCCCTGAAGATCGGGATAAATAGATTCCCGGGTAAGCGTAGCAGCGCACGACGGGTATTCTTTTACAGATAACTCACAATAACGATTTTGACCTTCAGTTAATTTATGCCAAGAAAATCGGGTTAAGAAGTTTCATGGGCAATGCCAGGTAATCAGCACGAGGAATCTAAAAAATATTATGATATAAATTTACAATTATTTTTCCGATTGAGGGTCTTTCCACTTTTCAGATGTTGCCCTTTTACCAGCCGGCTGCTGGCCCTTCACATCCACATGTGTCAATCACAGAGGTAAATGATCAACAGCCAGTGTAGGGGTGACATGTGGTTAGCATGTTGAGTCCTCCAGCCGTTATAGCTGGTTCCTCAACCTGGAGCCGCTACTTATTGTAGCTACCCAATTGCCTCAAGATGCTGGGTGGGCACCGGTCCCATACTGGCCGAAATACCATGAGAAAATTTCTTCCCCCATGGAGACTCGAATTAGCGCAAGTCCCGTAGCTCTGCGACAAGGCTTCCTACCTTAACCGCTCGGCTAAGGCGCAGGACTATAATTATTTTTCCTTTTAATTATTCAACTAAACATAAAAATGCATTCATTTTCATTTATTTGGGCGTAGCAGCTCACCCCGGGTATTGTGTAGACATAGATTTTACTTATATGTAGCCTGTTATTGTTTTTTTGATACAGGTGTATTTGTAGGTATTTGTTTATATTATTAGTTTTATTTTTATCCATGGAAAAATAATGCACGTACGGCCAAGCAGGCCCGTGCGCAATGTAAATGCATATGTATTTTCTTTATTCTGAAAAAAAGGCAATAAATTCCATTATCTATAGCTAATTAACCATAAATCTGTGTGATCTTATACATTTTGATACGAAAGAATATTGCAACATCCCATTTAATACATAGGCTTGTATAAAAGTGTAATCAAATAATGAATTAAATACCGGTATATAAATGTAAATATGCAGTTGCAATTTTCAATGTAATAATTACATATTAGCTCTAGAAAATTAAGCAAATTTGCTTGTTATTATCTCAATATTAACACTGATATAATTGAAATGTAACAGAATAGAAGGGTTATTCCCACCCACTCCTTCATGTAGCAAAGTTTTGGCAGACCGGGTGGTGCCCATTCTAGAAGCGGGGGCGTGGTTTCAGGTCGCTTAAATTCATGCCCCGCCTATCAGTGTTCCACTTGCAGCCCCTGCAAAGCTACAACCCGCTACAATCCGAACCCCTTACCGTGCATATCTGGGATGTAAATGTTATCAGGAGCAACTACGTACAAATCAATAATCATTACTGCAATGCTTAATTTATACGAGATTTGTCAACTTTATTTGATCCTATTTAATACGTCTTGAAAAATCTAAAATACTACAAATATGCTGGAATACTAGCGGACCCGGCAGACGTTGTCCTGCCCGATCGTTCAATTCTCGTGTCATGGCCCGACGATAAAAATATAAGTTACTTTTTTACCAAAAAATTCATTAATTAAGACGTAATTAGATATTATTAAATAAGCACGAAGAAGAGATGGAAGCCGAATAACAGCAAATAGATGCGATTTATGCGCCGTACAGCAGGCTATACAATGTGGGACCAAAAAAGAAATGAGGAAATTATGGAAGAGTTGGATGTAGAACCCATTCTTTTATTTATTTATTTAGATATATTTATTTAGCCTGGCGGAGTTAAGGCCATGTGGCATTCTCTTCCATTCACCAGGACAAACATATGTTACATATAAATACAAAAAAATTACAATAATAGTCATACTAAACAATTAATTATCTGTCAAATTGAATAATAATGAAAATAATGTATAATATTACAATTAAATTAAATACAATTAAAATTAAATTAATGATAGAATGAATACAGAAAGGAATAACAGCTCGAATCTACTACACATAAAAAGAAAAGAAAGAAAAAAATACAAAGAAAGTAATAAACTACAATGAATTAATCTGTGTTTTTTATACAAGGCATTAGGTAAATATATTAAAGAATCTTCACCATATACAAAACTATCAGAACAACTGGAAAGCTTATCTTCAACGAATGCCGTCTCATAGAATTCCAAAAGCCATGCTTCGTCACTGCCCCCAAAGCAAAAGATCGCTGGGCCAAAAAAGCGATGGATGGAAAATTCCTCTTTAGACCGTAACAGGCCACACGGCCTAATACTTGCATGGATGATGACGACGACGATGATGATGATGATTAAATAAGTTTGCAAGAAAACCTCTCACAGTCATCTGTTGTGGCTAAAGAAGCGTGCATGATGACGTAACATTGTTGTTGCACAGTAGATGACTACACATCTGATATAAAAAAAAATCCTATAACCCGATCGCAGCGCCACCTACCGAGTCCAATTCTGAATCTAAACCATACAGGGACCCACTCAAACACACAAACAATTTCATTATAATTGGTCTAGACATCTAGGCAATTTTTAATTTCGGATTACAAATAAATAATCTACTTCCCTCAGATCATAGTTAACGTTATTCTCCCACATCATTCTTGGTCTACTAACTGGGCGTTTTCCGCTGGTTTTCCTACAAGAAGCTTCCATGCACTTCTTTCAATCCCCATTCATGCCACATGTCCTGCCCATCGCATCTTCGAGACTTGACTGTTCTCATTATATATGGTTTCCTATAAAGACCATGTAGTTCATTGTTAGGTAGTCTTCTCCATTCACCTGTCTGTTCATCTCTATTTGGTCGGAATTGTTTCCTAAGAACTTTATTCTCAAATATTCGTAAACTCCTTTCCCCCTTAAAGTAAGAGTCCGTGTTTCGCATCCGTATAATATAACTGGTAGAATAGTAGTTTTATATAGGCCTAGTTTCAGTTTAACGTTTTTTGAAAGGATTTGGGACGTCAAGAGTCTCTGTAATGCATAATAGCACACATTTCCAGAATTGAGCATATGTTTAATTTCTTTGTGCATCTCATTCCTATTTGTAATTATTGTTCGTAGATATTTGAATTCAGCGTCACTACTCGAACACGTAAAATAATAATTTGTTTACCGGCCTCATAAGTGAAGCGGAATTAAAATTTAGAATGGCTAACGTGCTCCATACCATATCCGTTTAGCCATTCAACCCATTAATTCATTTAGAACTAAATTTAACTAGGATTTTTGCGGATTCTTTAGGCTAAATGTGATGTGAATTTTTTTTCTAAGTTTCAATCATATAGTACGCATGCACAAACAAAAGCGAAGTGGTTTACACTATAGAATCACGGGATGCAGCCAACATGTACACGATATTTAACGAACATAAATGCTAACCTAACGTAATTTAAGTACACTAATCTGTGAAAGAGCAACCCAAAAGCTAACCTAACGCAATTTAAGCACTCTAACCTGTGAAAGAATGCAACGCCCAAAAATAGATATTAAATTCTGAAATTCTGAAGTATAATGTGTATAGTTAATTAGTACATAATCTATGTTGGCTGCACTGGAACACGACTTTGTTGTTGTATTAATATTCGTTAAAATCAATGTGGCTACCACGTCTTCAAACAACGTATGTAGTTAAATATCATAGAAAAATATGTTGATATAATCGTTAGATAAATGTAAAAATCATTATGGATGGTGGGAAATAATTTGAAAAATGAAACCCTAGGAATGAAATATGACAGAAACTTATAAAGGAATTAAAAAATTTGCTTCACAGGTTATAATGAATACCCAGATTTTTTATTTCATGAGCCATGTTACTGCATATGCAATATTTTATTTTTTTTACCCTATATATATATGCACATGCATCTTCATCATCATCATCACTCCAGGGATTAGGCAATTGCCCGTTCCGACTTCATAATGCATCAGCCCAACGTCTTCTAGGTCTTCCAACATCACGTCTTCCTCGTGCTTGATAATTTCTTGCTAACAATGGATATCTCTCCTTACTCATTCCATCCATATGATCAATCCATTTCTGTCTGTAATTCGTGACCTTATCCAATAAAGGCTGTACTTTCAATTCTTCTCTTATATCCTCATTTCTTATTCTATCAAGTCTTGTACATCCTTTTACTTGTCTTAGGAACCTCATCTCCGCCGTCTGTATTCTATCCTTCTGTTTTTTCACTGGAGCCCAAGTTTCACATCCGTACAATATTGTGGGAACCGCCATAACATTATATCTTGGTTTCTTTTCTAATTTTATTTTTGAATGTTTACCAAATAAAATCTTCCATTATTTTCCAAGAGGAAGAAGAGATGTCGGACGTCCTCGGAAGATATGGTCTTAGATCTATTAGTGAAGACGGAACAGGCAACTCTTGCCTAAACCAGGAAGTGAAGAAGAAGAATTTTTTAATGTTCTCTGTATTGTTCCACACACCGTCTGAAATGTATTTATTTTGGAGTCAATATCTCTTTCCGCATTGTAGCCAACATCACAGCCCAAATATTTGAAACTAGACACCAGTTCTATACTTTGATTACATTCATGGAAATCAGCCGGACATGCATCTTCGAGTACTATTAAAATATCTGAGGTCATATTACACAGTTTTAAATTTGAAAAGTCATAACATTTATAGTATTATATCCAGAAGGCCATAATGATGCCAAGCATAAAATAGTGGAACTAAAATACATTTTAAAATATGCGAGTACTTTGTTATTGCAAGTTGTGTTTTTAACGGCTAGTAGATCATTAGTTTAGGGATTCAAGAGTTTAATGTTTTCAGAGAGAAATTTTATTTAAGTTTTGAGGTTATTTTACAATACATATATTAGGCAAGAAATTGATGTACATGAGACTGTTATCGATAGGATGACAACGAGAGTTTTACAGTGGTATGGACATGTGCAACGAATGTCGGAAACCTAAACGGGTGTTAGTTTGAATTATACCAGGCAGAAGGAAGAGGGGGAGAAGCAGATGCACATGGTATGAGGGAATATAATATGATGTCATGATGAAGAGGAGTATGGAAGAAGGACAATGGGACGATAGGAATATCTGGAAAGCAGGAATTAAGGGCGAACTGTTGTAAAGTGGAAAACTTGTATTAAGTAAGTAATGTTATTTTACGTATTATAAGTGTATGGCAAGAAATACACTACTTTACTTCCCCTCAGAAGGAACCCTACTCATGATTCTTACGCACTTAAAACAATCCACCGACCCCACTAGGTTTTATTCCAGAGTAACTCAATTCAGAAGTGAGTAAGTAAGATAAATAAATATTCATCTAAGACCTAAACACCTTACCATATATATGTTATAATTAAGGAGCGGATTTTTATATTTTAAAAATTAAAATTACAACACAGTATAGCGACAAAATTAATTTAATAAATCATTAGGCCTATATCCAATGGACTGATTATTTTTTTATAATATAACTTACAACACCGTTTCTCAATAATTTGTGTGTGGGATCTAGCAATATTACATTTTTATTTTACGTCTTACTTTTAAATTAAAAAAGAAATAATGTAAATAGAACACTATTTCTTTTTAATTTAAAAAGTAAAATGTGTAGTATATATGTAATAATGTTAGATTCCACACAAAAATTATTAGGAAACGTTTTTGTAAGTAATATTATTAAAAAATCAGTTTATTGCATATCATCTCATCATCCGGTATCATGGCAGCTGCCGCCGTCTTCCGGAAACCAAACGCCATTCCTCTCTGTCCATCCATTGATCTTCCTCCATTCCTCTGATATTCATAGCTTTGCATATAAAGAGCTTATTACATTAATTGTATCACTATACTATATTGCAATCTTAACTTTTAAAACATAAAAATCCGCTCCCTAGTTATAATTAAAAAACAAAATTGTAATTCTTTCATATTCGTATGATTCTGATCCACACTGAACTGCGCTTTCTTGCTCTATCATATAGACCACAAAAAATCCCCATTACGTCATCATTGTTAGAAATCTTTTTGCGTCAGTAATTAGATCCCTTGAGTTCTCGCCAGCTTAAATAAGAGCTTATACCTTCGTTACTACCACCTATCCCCAAATCAGCTTTTCTACAGGGTGATACATAATCTTATTAACTGTTCATTACTTCATAATATGTGCTCTCGTGTATTAATGTTTCTACGTAAAATATATGTCTTTACTTATTTCAGCAATAACTAATAATAATAATAATAATAATAATAATAATAATAATAATAATAATAATAATAATAATAATAATAATAATAATAATAATAATAATACACTAAACAATAAAAAATAATAATTATTCAGATAATATAATAAAATTATCACGAATTATTTCTGGGTAAACATGAACTGAATTTTAAAACTCAGCTTTATTTTGAGACGCTTGGATTTTTTTGACCATATCGGGTTTGTATATCAGTAAATCTGTATGGCTGTACCTTATGACCTGTACTTTATTTAGTACTTTTATTTACAACGCTTTTAACAGATAATGTTACTAACGTCGTAATTCAAATGTCAGCGTAAACGTTTGCTCAGAGGCTTCCCGTAGTAAAAAAATGGATTCCAATATTTTTATATAATTTTTCTTTTATCCAACCCCACACTGTTTTCATTCACACACACGCATATATATGTATGTATATGTGTATATATATATACACTTATTTTACAACATTAAAACTTTAATTAATGTATTTTATTATGATGAGTTATGCAGCGGGCCCAGGTTCGATTCCCGGTCGGGACACGCTCCTCGGTGAGGTTTGTTTTTTCGGGGTTTTTCTTCACCTGTAAAACAAATCATCCGGCCATCATCATCATTCTTATCATTATCATCCTTCACCGGTGTTGAAAGCAACGGGAAGCTACCACACCTATAATTCCCTAGTAAAGCTGCAAAGCGTAGCATGAAAATGCTATGATTGCGGTGAAAGACCTGCTCTTGGGCAGAATCACTATGGATGGATGATCTATCAAGACAAAGAATGGAGATCAATAATTACATTCTGGAAGATAACACAACTATACAATTAATATGAAATGAATATGGAATGAGAATGTAAAGTAAAAAAAAAAAAAGTAAAGCAATCCCACAACAGGACTCAGCAGGCCCTTGGGTTAGTGGGAATTAAAGGCTCCCACTTTTTCTGGACAAACAGCACTTGTCAGCCCTGCGTGTCGGCCGCCTTTACCCCCAGAACAAGCGTCTAATACACATTTCCGTTAGAGGCTCAGTCGACCCCAGGGCCATAATGGTGCCAGAAGACTTGGGTCAGTTTAAAATTCCTGACCCCACCGGGACTCAAACCCTCGACCTTCCGGCTTGTAGCGCAGTGTCTTAGCCACTACGCTACGGCGCACCCCCCGTAATGAGAATGAATAATGTGAAACTTCTAAGAATGACACTTGAATAAATTCGCAAAAGCCGAAGAAAAAGATGATAGCGCAATCACGACCAAATTGACCGAGATTGTTTTGTTTCCCTCAGCCGTCATAGCAAATTTTGGGTTTGAATAATCTAACAGTATAAATAAACAAATTAAATAAATAGACGTAATGTGATCTGATATACTCGTATTAAGCTTCAATAAATACGAGGGCGGATCGGAAAGTAACGTACAATATTTTTTTTCTGCCTTGGTATTGCAGCTAGAATGTTGAAATTTCACAGAGATATAGTTTGAAGTTTTCACTACAGATGGTATTTTTTTCTCAGGTGCACCTCTTGCGAGAGAAGCTTGAACTATGCAACAAAGATGGCGCGCATGCTACAGTCGTCCACAGGGCGGATCGGAAAGTAACGCACAATATTTTTTTTTTAAAAAGTTTAATAGTAAAAGGAAACAAATCACAAATGAACTTACATCTTTTACCTACTTTTCGACATAGTCACCAACTTTCTCAACACATTTTTCCCATCGTGTTACCAGTTTCAATATGCCCTGTTCGTAGATGTCCGTTTGGTTGGAGTGTAGCCATCTGCGCACTGCTGATTTCACTTCCACATCTGTCTCAAAGCGTTTGCCGGCCAGGAATCACTAAGGCGAATCACGTGGCGAATCACTAAGGTTCACGCGTCCCTCTTGGAAGAATGTGCACCACCTGGAGACATTGCTACGGTCCATACAATCATCCCCATACACGCCACGCATGTCCCTGTGAATTTCACTGGGTTTATGCCCTTTGGCCCACAAAAATCGAACAACACTTCTCTGTTCCTCACAGGTGGACGACTGTAGCATGCGCGCCATCTTTGTTGCATAGTTCAAGCTTCTCTCGCAAGAGGTGCACCTGAGAAAAAAATACCATCTGTAGTGAAAACTTCAAACTATATCTCTGTGAAATTTCAACATTCTAGCTGCAATACCAAGGCAGAAAAAAATTATTGTGCGTTACTTTCCGATCCGCCCTCGTAATTTTAAACAATATCGCTCTGTCGTCTGAACTTAATTTCTCATGAACACTATTTATGATAAACTGACCCTTTATACTCGTACTTTAAATAATATCTCTCTAAAATACAATTTAAGAATATCTACATCTAAAACAAAAATATTAGCTCTGAAAGGAAAATGTTCAATAAGAAGAAAAATAGTGATAAACAAGGTAATTATAGACCAAGTTCAGAATTTTAAATTTTTTTAATGTCCCAGGTTTGTCTTTCGACATTCCTGGTTTCTCTCCTGGCATGGCGTACTTGTAACCCATTTCTGAGGTTGGGGCGCCTGGAAGGCGGGGTTACGTTGCCCCGATGATATGATGGGTAATGATGATGATACTGGTGTGCCAGGAGAGTCCCTAATCCTAAGCTTAACCTAAGATGAATATGAATGAGGATGATTGCGATGGCCATATGATTTCGGGGACCGTTTGGGCCTTAAAGTTTTCCTGACATTTGTCTTACAGGTGAGGAAAAACCCCGATAAAAACCTCACCCAGAAAAACTGTCCCGACCGGGGATCGAACCCGGGCCCGCTGCGTGACGAGGCAGCACGCTACCCCGAGACCACAGCGGTGGACGAATTTCAATTATTTGGGATGTAATTTAGGTAATGACATAAATTTAGATAAACACACTAAAATACAACGATTCAATTATCTATGTGGCACAATTAAACGTATTTTATTGAATAAAACTAGAATAGAAACTATTTTATAATTTTACAAAGTATTGTCAGTTCCATCTCTTATCTATGGATGTGAAACCTGGACATTAACAAAGGCAGATAGTAAACAAATAGAGGCTGCTGAAATGAAGATGTTGAGAGCAATAGCAGGATACCAAAGGACCGATAAAAAGAAAAACAAAGATATAAGAACAGAATTTAATATATTTAATCTCTGTGAAAGAATAAAATATTATCAAATGCTTACCTTCAGCACGTATTACGAATGAATGAACAGCGCATACTAAGAAGAATGTATAATTATAAACCAAAAGGGAGAAGATTGTTGGGAAGACCATTGAAGAGATGGAAGGACCAATTCGACCTATAATGAGATCGAAACAGGCCATTGGGCTTAATCCTTGTTGTTGTTGTTGATGATGATGATGATTGTGAGACCTATAATTTTTCGGGGATGTTGTTCCATTTCATTCGACTTTAACCTTTAGACTATTTGAAGGAAACCCTGAAAAATAACTGATAAGGAATTCAACCTAATTGTGAATTGAACCAGGACCGCTTACTGTGAGTAATTGATTTTATCCCAAGCCTACGAGGGTTGTCCAATACATTTTAAATAAAAACCGAATGTTTTATTTAACTACTCTTCTCATTTTGGGATCTAACTAACTAACTGTATCAAACGCATAGGTTCATGACCGCGCGGACATAAGCTCTCCATACGCCTCTATCCTGAGCTAATGTTTTCCAATGATCCCCTGTATCTACTTACCTCAAATCATGGATATTATTCACCCAACTCATTCTTAGTCTATCAACTGGGCGTTTTCCTTCTGGTTTTCCTACATGAAGCTTCCACGCACCTCGTTCATCCGCCATACGTGCCACATGTCCTGCCCATCGCAGTCTATGATACTTAACTATTCTTATTATATCTGGCTTCCTATGCTTATCATGTAGCTCACTATTATATAGCTTTCTCCATTCACTTGTCTGTTCATCTATTTTTTTTGTCCAAGACTTTCTTAAAGAACTTTATTCTCATATACTCGTAATCTTCTTTTCTCATTTTGGGATCTAATATATTATTTTAATCGTACTTTTTAATTTATTGGATGTAGGCCGGAAGTTAATTAGGTCATTAAAACCCTTAATATGTAATTTTCAAAACACAACATTTTAAAATTAATGGCACACCGCTTTTTAGACTCTCTGACACACATATATTAGGCACCCGTTACTTACTTACTCAGTGGCACTATCGAACCTGTAGGTTCATGGCCGCGCGGACATAAGCTCTCCATACATCCCTATCCTGAGCTAATCCTCATGGCCGCGCGGACATAAGCTCTCCATACATCCCTATCCTGAGCTAATGCTTTCCAATCATTCCCTGTATAATCTACTTCCCTCAAATCATAGTTAATGTTGTTCTCCCACCTCATTCTTGGTCTACCAACCCCGTTACCAACAGCATATTGTATTTTACATCCCTCCTCATCACACTACATGTTACAACGTTTTACAGTTTTTCTTGCTACAATGAATTCTCTACCACACTATGTATGAGATTGCCAAACGGTAACATATTTTAATAACAAACTGAAGAAATGTTATATCTAACAGAAACATCTCACTAATATAGTCATTTAACAACTAATAATTTATTTTATTTTATGAAAATAATATTAAGATGTATCAGTACTTAACCTACTGTTTTATACGTAAGCGATAGATTAATTCGTTACATTATTATTTCCCTTCTTTTTATGTGTAGTATTCCTTCGTGTATATTTTTATTGGTTTTATTTTAAATTAATATTAACTTTATTATGTTTTTACATCCTTGCGTCTGGTCCCGAACGTCGCGGGTTCAAACCCGGCCGGGGTCGATGGATTTTTTTAGGATGGAAAAATCCAAGGAGCAAGTCCTCCGGGAGGGACTTCATGCCGTGGGTCCCGAGTCTGAAGATTTTCAGGCTCGTAAAACATCCATAAGCCTGAATGAAAATGCCTCTAAGCAAAATTTACCGAATTCTCCCGTCCTAGTACTACCTTGGTTTCCTAGATGTCAGTATGAGGCGAAACGCTGACCACGGACCACTCCAATGACATCTATACGAAAACAAGTGTAACTAAATTAGTATGGTTCAAATTCTTCCCTATAGGGGGAGAGCGCCTAAATCTCGGTTAAGGGAAACATGGGCTTACAAGAAGATAAATTATGGATTGATAATTGTGATAAAATGTGGAAGGGTAGTCAAAATCCAATTTTAAAGTTTTGTTGTCGATCACTGAGGAGAACCGGGGATGAAAACCGTTCAGTTTGGTCGATTCCCGAATATGAACCAAGAATTAAAAATATATGTTTAAACATCTTCTCCTGCTTTAATTTCATTCACAACTGGAGAATCGAATCTGTGACAGAAATTGGCAAGACACGGGGTGAATTATGGTGCTGCCCTTATCGGTGTTCACACTCCACAGAGCTTACGTTTGGAGGGTGTGAGATGCTCACATTAGTGTAAATTTTCATTGTGCCCTTCCTGCCGCTAGTATGACGCGAATATCAAAATTACATCTATTCATACTACCAATTCTATAAAATTTCGGCACGTTCTTACTTTTGTTTCTTTTCCTAAGTTTTCTCTGTCTGGGTTTCTCTTTTTTTAATTCAACGAATAAGAATATTTGGTTTCAGTTTAAACAAAATTGAAATCAACGTTAGCTTAATTTGTTGATTTATCTTTACATTATATATATATATATATATATGACAAGATAAGAAAACTAAAAGCCTGGACGAGATTTGAACCCGGACCTCTGAGTTGATATCTCAGTGCGCTACCACTTACGCTACCAGGCGAATCCAGAACAAACATTTACTTTTTCTTATAAACGTTCTCTATTATTACCAGATGTCGGGGAACTCGGTCTCCACTGCCACCTAGTAGCTACTAAAACAAGTAAGCAAATTAAAAAGAAAAGAAAATATATATATAATAGTTTAGCAGAAATTGTGGACGAAACAACGCATATTGATTTATTATGTAGACAAAAGTTTATCAAAATGAATCCGGATATTTTTTCTGTTTGTATTAATTATTATTATAATATATTATTAATGTAATATATAATTATACAGATTAATAACTTTTTCTTGGGTTTTTCGCGTCATGGATTCAAGTTTGGCCTCTGGTCACTGATTCCGACGTTACGACATGATCCCGCATTCCATTCATTATCAAGGAATGATAGGTTCGAGTCACTGGTTTAGATATTATATACGAAAAGTTTAACACATTGAGTTTTCATTGCGGTCCGTTTCGGAAGCCGTACATCTTTCCAAGGGTCGACTATGCTCCATGTTGCCCAGCCGTGGTCTTCTTCAGAACTTCTACGTTGTTGTAGGGATGACATGGTAGGCAGCGAGAGCAGTTTTCCACGTAGATGGTAATCTTTGGGCATAATCTCGGGTGTTCATAGAATGTAGTCTTTTTTCAATTTATCATTCCTCGGCAATTCCTTGATAATGACATATATAATGAATGACATATGGTATGATGTCGACATGTTAGAATCAGTGGCCAGAGACTAACCTTGAATCCATGACGCGAAAAACCCAAGAAAGCTTTCTTAATCGAACTTATATCCGCGAAAATCTACAATATAACATATATAACCCCAAGAAAACTTATTTAATAATAATAATAGCTTTATTTTATTTTACCTGGCACAGTTAAGGCCTTAAGGCCTTGTCTGCCGCTCAACCAGGTTTTAAAAAAATACAAAAAAAATAGTCTTACATCTAAATTACAATAAACATAAACAGTTACTTGTTATAAATACAATACAATTAATATTTATAATGTATTTTGATTAAACTTATATCCGCGAAAATCTATAATATAACACACACACACACACACACACACACACACACACACATATATATATATATATATATATATATATATATATATATATATATATATATATATATATGTGTGTGTGTGTGTGTGTGTGTGTGTTGCGAATCATTTAACGCACTACTAATCGATTTAAAAAGTCGAGTTTCTTAATCACTAAATCGAACCATTAGGAATGGGGATGGGACCACCATCGATATTTAAAAACAGCTGTAATCATTCCTGGAAATGATCCATACCATCCATCCACAGTAATTCTGCCCGAAGGCAGATCATTCACGTTTTCATGCTATGCTTGCAGCTTTACTAGGGAATTGCACGTGTGGTAGCTTCCGTTCCAGACCGGTGAAGGATGATGATGTTGATGATGGCCATATGATTTCGGGGAGCTTTTGGGCCTTAAAGTTTTCCCGACATTTGTCTTACAGGTGAGGAAAAACCCCGATAAAAACCTCACCCAGAAAAACTGCCCCAACCAATTCACACCACACTGCAACAATTATATTCAGATCTGGCGATTGAGCTGGCTATGGTAGATATCTGAGTTTTCTTTAATGCTCCTCAAACCAATGTTCAACACAACCACCAGAGTGAGTAGGGGCTTTGTCAACTTTAAATACACCATTACCTGAGGGGGAAAAATCTCAGAACCATTGAGGGCACATTCCTTCATAGAACGTAGCAGTCTCTTTTCCTTTCACTGTGACAGTGAGGCACGCATAATATTGCTCTACACCATGATAATTGTAGGCACTAAAATAACCCGGGTTGTAAGCTTCTTTTGATATTATCCAGACATATATCCTGCCAGTAGTAGGGAGAAGCCTAATTGTTAATCAATCATACCAAATTACCTTTTTCCATTACAAATTTAAAAATTGGGTTTCTAACATAACTTTTCTTCGTTGTATTATATCTCTGCCTATAATTAATTTTTATTAATTTCTGCATTGCCCTAAATAAATAGTTTGTGCAACTCTCTCCTCACTGTTCTGATAGAAAGTGGTTCCCCAAAATGTGTATTTAATTCTGCAGTCACTTTGTCTGCAGTATTTTTACGATTTTGTGACACAATCCGCTTTGAATTTACTCTGTCTGTATAATTTAGTTGCTATTTGAGACAACTCTTACGATTTGCAGAAGTTGCTTTATCTTTAAACAACAATTTAACATTTTCTGCCACTGTAGCTCTAGCTAATCTGGCACCAACATTTTTTCCTCTCAGAAGAGCACTCGGGAGAGATATTGTAAGTATCATAGCTATAAATATAGGAGAAGAAATGCTTGTGGACTTCAGAGTAAACATCTGAAAGAAAATAATCCATTTCTGATAGAAATTACAGGTTAACTTACTCATGAAAATAAATGTAGGCCTACTAGAATATGTGGTCTTAACTTTTCAACTTCAAGATCGCTGTTTCTGCTTTGTAAAAATAGCGGAACACAACATCATAGACCGGAAATTCAGAGGAGACAAACTTCCTCTCTCCAAAGCTCATGCGCTTTGAGACGTATGGACGAGACTATTTTCACTCTAAGATAGGTCAAACATATCTCTCATTTGCTGCAACAACGTCATAACTCGAATATTGCGATTTTTCAGGTGAATCATTTGAAGTTTTAAATACTGTCATTCCAAGTCTTCCTGTGATATTAACTATAATATCGTGATTTTTGAGTTATGACTTTGTTGCAGTAAATGAGCACTATATTAACATCTGACAGAAGTTACAACAATTAACTCCGTCTGGTTTTACTTCTACAGCTGTGTTGCCACTATTTTTGTTACAGCCCACGTATAATGTACGGTACCTGATTTAATTTTTACACATGTTTTCTAGCTGGGAAAAAATACATTTCTTAAAGCCTAGAAAATACAATATCCTTACCAATTTTTGAAAATTGATGTTATTTATTTACATTCAGTTGCTGCTCCGTGAAGCAAGCGTTTAGACTCGTGTAACAGTTGGGATATTGAGATCAAGTCTCGGTCTCTCCATGTGGATTTCATGATGGATAGAACGAAACTTGGGCAGATTTTCTCGGGGTTTCTCCGTTTTCCCCTGCCACAAATTTAATTTCATCATTATCCATACTCGTCTCATGCATTACGTTCATTTGCACCTGTGACGGTGTGTCAGGCGTGATCAGACTGAACCCTTGTTGTTCACTGACCTCTTCATCTCATCTCAACCCTCGACCCGACACGAGTTGGAGACGAGTTGAGGATATTATATAATTATTTACATTAAGTACACCGGTAAAAAAAAGAAGTAAAGTGATCCCACAACAGACCCGGAGGCCCTTGGGGTAGTAGGAGGTTAAGGCTCCCACTTTTTCTAGACAATCGGCACTTTATGTCAGCCGGGTTGTCAGCCCTGCGTGACGGCCGCCTTTACCCCCAGAACAAACGTCTGGTACTCATTTACGTTAGAGGCTGAGTCGACCCCAGGGCCATAGTGCCGCCAGAAGGTTTGGGTCAGTTTAAAAATCCTGACCCCAACGGGACTTGAACCCTCGACCCTCCGGCTTGTAGCCCAGTGCCTTAACCACTACGCTGCGGCGTGCCCCAAGTACACCGGTATTGCACAAAAAAAAATATTATGCTGTTCTGAGTCCCCAGCTTTACATTTCGATACTTAAAACTGTATAATTAAGCTACGAAATGGAATATCTACCCACATATTATTAAACATAATTACTTTTTCTGTTTTTATATACATTTTGCTCGTGTTAATGAACCCATAAATTACGTGAACTGGAATATTCCATTTCAAGGGGCTTATTGAGGTTCATTAAGTTATTGACCAGAGTGGGTTTGTGCTGTTTTATAACAAAAAATGGATAGACTGTCACACTAAATTCATCTCATCTTGCCAATTAGAACAGGATATTAACAAAATACGACTCACTTGCAAAATAACTTTAATTCATTAATAATAGTAATTACAATAATAATAATAATAATAAATAATAATATTAATATTAATAATAGGATAATAATAATAATAATAATAATAATAACATACTAATAGTCAGCAGGGAAATCTTCATTTTAATCAGTTAAGCTGATTATATTAATGATTACCTTACTAGAGTTTTAATCTTATATACAAAACGTAATTAATTATGATGGTAATAACCTATTAATAATAACTAGTGGTCTCCCAGTGTTCGAAATTCGACCACAATTCATTAAATGTTTTAGGTTTGCCACAAATACGTCATTATGCATTAATTTTCGATTTAATTTAAAAATACGAACTATAGGAAATATGTGCTACAGCTTGGCTAAGCCATATTTAAAAAACAATAACGCGTCATTTGACATTTTAATTCTATCTTTTATATTTATATATTCGCATCTACTTCCATTATGCCTGGGTCGGAGTGAGAGACAAAGAGGGTATATATATATATATATATATATATATATATATTCCCGTACACATAATAATAAACCAAATGCAAATTTAAATAGTAAATAGTTTACTCAGCAGCAATGTGAATTAACTTACTCTCGCGTATTTGTTATTAGTGGTTTAAAACCCGGTCTAATCTTGGTTTCAGTAATTTTCATTACCAGGTTCCGCCAAGGCTGCTCAGTTAATTTGCTTATATTTTTTCAAATTATATAAAAATTAAATAGAAAAATAATACAAAAAATTGCCTTTGGCCTATTATGTGTACGGAAATATATTACCCATCCAAGTGTTTTGTGCAGGCGGAAAATATGTTAACTAACAAACTCTCTTTCTCTTTCTCTTCCTTACTATGTTGCCACTTCCTGTCCTTTGTATTATTTTGTTTGATTAGCAGATAGAGAGCTGACATATACTATGTATTTTAATTATCCATCGTTCTGCGCGGTCAGTGGCAGAATGACTAACTTGACAACCCTGTTACTTTTGGGGTTACGTCTAGGAATGAGCTGTCCCTTCCTTGCCCTTCTCAATACATGTTGCCACTTGTGATTTATTATGAGGCTGTTAACAGAGAGACGACAAATACTATGATTTTAAATGATCCGACCGCTTGAGCGTTCCGTGCTTAAATGACTAATTTGACAACCATGTTAAGATCTTTCACACGTGTTTAGAGATTCTTCCCCCACATTTGAAGTTGAAAATTTTCAATACGTGATCGGATGTACAGTTTTCTCCTACATCCCTTCCACAGTGTCAGTAGATCGGCGACACTAGCGCTAAAATTCTTCCCCTCCGCCCGTGAACAGTTAACTTGGATGTGTAATATATCCCTTCTTTTATGTCTCTCACTCCGACCCGTCAATTTTCTATGTCCAGGCATAATGTAAGTAGGTGCGAATATGTACATATAAAAAAATGTAATGAAATTACTGAAACCAAGATTAGACAGGGTTTAATTTAAATATAACTAATAAAATGTACTCACTTTTTTTAAACCACTAATAATAAATACGTGAGAGTACGTCAATTCACATTGCTGCTGCACAATTTTCTTTTTCAACTTTTATAAGATTCATGATGTATTCCGTTGAGGCATTATTCAAAATTAAAATATAAAATTATGGAATATTCACCTGAAAGGTCCGTCTCCTCAACTTAATTAATTATTTAACTGTAGCGCTTTCGGGACTTGTCACATCATCGGCAGGATTCAAAACTGGTGTTTCACTGAACATCTGGTAGAGGGGGTTACATGTATTGGGTTCGTTTTCGTTTATCAGATTGTCGTCGTTTTGAGCTGCTTTCATGATTTCCATTTCTTCGAGTACGTTTATCTTCGCTGGATTATTTTCTCTGTGCATTACTGTTAGGGTGTTTTCAATATTTAACATGCGATGTCCTTCATGGATAACGTGTTTTGCATAGCTTGATGTTCCTTCTGCGTGAATGAAGTCTCGAAAATGTTCTTTAAATTTGATGTTAAAACTCCTGTTTGTTCTTCCTATATAAAATTTGTTGCAGTCCATACATGTCAATTTATACACTCCTTTGCTGTTGAAAATGTTATTTTCTTCAATGATATTGTTTACTATGTTGTTTAATTTGTTATTAGTTCTGTATGCTATTTTTACGTTTTTATCGGCTTTCTTTAGTGTATTGGCTAATTTTGTCGTTATAACCAACATAACTGAATTAGAAAAAGAATCTGACAACAACAAGAAAACATGGATAACACTTACATACACAGGAAAAGAAACGACAAAATTAGCCAATACACTAAAGAAATGTATGTAATTTTTATATAATTCTACTATTCGCTGGTTGAGTGGAAGAGAAGGCCTTATGGCCTTAACTCTGCCAGCTAAAATAAAGCATTATTATTATTATTATTATTATTATTATTATTATTATTATTATTATTATTATTATATTAACTACCTTTTGGATATATTTTTGTATATACATAAAGGACAGTGGTTTTACTTCCCGCATGTGGGCTGTAATAAGTAATATTACAGTATAGTTATTTAGGTTGGCAAACCCGATATGTAGGAAGTTGAACTTTCAATCATGGTCGCCATTGCGGGTATGTAGGCCTACGACAAAATGCACTATCGCGCAAAAAATATTATTTTTCAACAATACACAGAAGCACACACATACGCCTGCAACTTTGGAGCTCTCAGAAACGTCCAACGCTCAATTAATTGCATTACTTGAAGTCTTCTCTATTATCTTCATTTGTTTAGATGCTCAAAACTACAGGTGGGTAAGCGTGTGTGTACTGATTGAAAAATATTTTTTACATGCTTTATATTAGCTTGACCTGTATCTATCTACGAGTATGTAACGGAATTTTCAAAATGATTTGCACCCACTTAAAAACATTGGATCGACTTGAAACTTTGTATAGCCTACTTGTAAAGGACCAATGGCAATACAATAATTTCATACATTTTTATAAGATCCTGACCAGAATCATCAGAATAACAAAAAATAAAGACCGGTATAATAAGTTGCGGACTTATCGACTTTTTAGTCTATCGTTGTGGTAGCTGAGTTGGTAGAGTGGTGGACTGTAGTGGTATATAATTTCAATAATCCATAGGTCACTGGTTCAAATCTGGCCCGGAGGGTTTTTTTTAGAAGAATATTACTTTTAGCCCACACTACATTAGTATCGAATTTAAAGATATTTACATTTTTAGAAAACCAAACTAAAAAATAAAAAATAAATAATAGTTTAAAAAACTAAAACAACACGCTTTATTAGAAAACCGAACTAAAAATGAAAAATAATTTTAATTTCCAAGATGCATGGGATGAAATTAAAGTGGTCAACAAAAAAATCATCTCCAACACATCTAGAATAAAACTAGAGTTATCTACAAAAAAATAATTTTACCATCAAAAGCGTGTGGTGCTCTACATCAATTAATATATTGGTAATAAACAGAGATATTGGTAAAAGTAAAGTCTCTAAGAAGAAAACGTAAAAACCATAAAAAGCACCCCACGCTTTTGATGGTAATTTTTTTTTGTAGATAACTCTAGTTTTATTCTAGATGTGTTGGAGATTATTTTTTGTTGACCACTTTACTTTTATCCCAAGCGTGTTAGAAATTAAAATTATTTTTTATTTTTTAGTTCGGTTTCCTAATAAAGCGTGTTGTTTTAGTTTTTTGAACTATTATTTATTTCATTTATAAAACAAAATAATACAAATTCTAACCTGACCTTGAAAAAAGTTATCCTAGTCAATGATAGTTAAAATCAGAATTTCTTGTAAGTTTAAAGAGTTTGACAGTTTCTCCCTCATATAGCTGAAGGGTAGACTGTTGCATGGGGAAGTTTATTAGGAAGTCTCTGTATGTAGATTGAAACTGATTCTACATCAAAAGTGTCCCCCCTTTTACTTGCCTCGTGGCATATGAAGCCTGACCAGTACTTAATGAAGCCGCATTTCTATAACAGAGACCTTATGCACGGGGATTATCTCCGCATACATCAACATTTCATAATGAACACCGCTATTTTTTGATAATATCTTCCCTTCATTAACAATTATCAACATCAATACATTGAATGTTGTCACATTCAAAATCTACGTAGTTACTGCAATAATTGTTTTTTTTATTATTTATTTATATCGGCCGCGGTGGACTAGTGGTTATGCTCCTTGCCTCTCGTCCCGAGGGTCGCGGGTTCAAACTCGGCCGGGGTCGGTGGATTTTTTAAGGATGGAAAAACCCAAGGAGCAAGTCCTCCGGGAGGGACTTAAAGCCGTGGGTCCCGAGTCTGAAAGTTTTCAGGCTCGTAAAAGATCCTTAAGCCTGAATGAAGAGGCATCTAAGCAAAAATTCACCTAATTTTCCCGTCCTAGTACTACCTTGGTTTCCTAGATGTCAGTATGAGGCGGAACGTTGACCACGGACCACTCAAATGACATCTATATGAAAACAAGGGTAACTAAATTAGTATGGTTCAAATTCTTCCCTATAGGAGGAGAGCGCCTAAATCTCTGTTAAGGAAAACATGGGCTTACAAGAATATTATTTATTTATTCAGCCTGATGGAGTTAAAGCCATGCCACCTTCTCTTCCACTCACTAGGACAAACATATATTACATCAGAATATAACAAACACAATTAATTCTAAAATTAAATCTCAATATGAAAATTTGATCATTAAGATGATATCTAATATCCCTTGAGCACAGTGTCCTTTATAGCCCTCCTCATCACACTACCTATTATTCGAAATCTTTTACAGTTTCTCTTGCTAGAACATGGAATGCCCTTCCACCCTATGTCAGAGACTGCCAAACTTTACCAACTTTCAGAAACAAATTTAAAATAAGATTATTAACAGAAACAACTCACTAATATTACTTTTTTAAAAATTAATAATTTTTTTTTCATTATTTAATACAAATAGTTTTAAGATTTGTTAATATATTACCTAATGCCTTGTATTATAAGCGATAGGTTAATTCATTACAGTTTAGTATTTTTTATTTTTCTTTTCTTTTTATGTATAATAGATTCGAGCTGTTATTCCTTTCTGTATACATTCTATCATTAATTTAATTTTAATTGTACTTAATATTATTGTATTATTGGACATTATTTTCATCATTATTCAATTTGACATAATTAATTGCTTAGTATGTACTATTATTGTATTTTTTGTATTTATATGTAACACATGTTTGTCCTGGTGAGCGGAAGAGAAGGACATATGGCCTTAACTACACCAGGCTAAATAAATCTGTTCTAAATAAATATATTCTAAATCTATTCTATTAATATATTACGACCTGTACTTCTTCTTATTCTTCGTCACGGTTTAGGCTTATTTACCAACCTATTCCGGCTCCAAATTGCTGTTTTCATCTTTTCTTTGGTCTTCCCAAACTTCTTCCTCGGGGTGAATAGTTGTATTCTGCTTTTGGTATTCTATTCTCAATCATCTTTGCTAAGTGTTCTTTCCAGTTTGTTCTGTATTTCACTATTGTTGTGTTTAATTCCTATACTTTTAGTTGTTGTCTTATTTCTGTGTTATGTTTTTTGTCTGTTCTTTGATATCCTGCTATTGATCTGAGGAATTTCATTTCAGCAGCTTGTATTCTGGCAGATTGTAGTGTTGTCAACTGTCCATGTTTCGGATCCATAAGTAATAATAGGAACTTAAAAATATCTACAAGCTCCAAAGAGATCTATAATACAACTAGTTAATAATAGTTAAGATTAAGACTAAAAATAATACGGTTAGTTTAGAATTGGAAAGGAGATTGTGAGATTTCGCTATTAGCGACTATTTGGAAAATATATCGTGAAGTTGAATGGTTATTTAAGAATCTTCAGTCGAAATTGCGAGATTCTGAGAAGTGTTCAGAATTTGGTAGCGAATTCGGGTTTGAGAATAAAGTTCTTAGGAAAATGTTTGGACCAAAGAGAAATTAACAGATAGGTGAATGGAGAATCCTACATAACAGTGAACCATATGATCTTTATAGGAAGCCAGATATAATAAGAACAGTTATGTCTCGTAGAATGCGATAGGCAGGACATGTGGCACGAATTGGGAATGAAAGACGTGCATGGAAGCTTCTTGTAGGAAAACCAGAGGGAAAACGCCCAGCTGATAGACCAAGAATGAGGTGGGAGAATAACATTAACTGTGATTTGAGGGAAGTAGATTATACAGGGGATGATTGGAAAAAACAGCTCATGATAGGGATGCATGGAGAACTTATTTGCGTGCGGCCTTGAACCTACGGGTTCGATAGTGCCAGTGAGTTAGTTAGTTAGTGGCTCATATCCTTGAAATGCTGAAACTTTTGTTTTTGGAGTAGATATTTTAGTTGTATATATTACATATTATATTCAATTTGTAAATTGGCCGTCGTAAGCCATCTTCTGCCTCAGATATAATTTGATCGCCTGCAAAAACTAAAGCATCTAATAACATACTATTAATATGAGTCTTTATGTAATAATAACCAATGAATCGTAGAATATTGGTACAAATGGAGAATGGAAAAGGGAATACAAACTTCTAGTAAGAAAACAAGAGAGAAAGTGCTAATTGGTAGACCAAGAATGAGATAGGAGATTAATATTATCGAATATTTGAGGGATATAAATTATACAGGGAACAAAAAGTCGAAACGCGACAGACCTATAAGGCCCTTGGCCTACCAGCCCGCTGCTGGCCTCACATCCACATGTGTTAATCACAGAGGTAGACGATCATCTAACTAGTGTAGGGGTGACATGTGGTCAGCATGTCGGATCCCCAGCTGTTACAGCTGGTCTTCTCAACCCGGAATCGCTACTTACTGTAGCTACCCAAATGCCTCACAATGCTGGGTGGGCACCAGTCCCATACTGACCGAAATTCCATGAGAAAATGTCTTCCCCCACGGGGACTCGAACCTGCGCAAGTCCCGTAGCTCTGCGCGAAGACTTCTTGCCTTAACCACTCGGCTACGGCGCGGGACAAAAAAAACTCCAAGCATGACAGGCCTCCAAGACCCTTGACCTACCAGATGATTAGCAAAAACTCAGAATAGGGATATATAAAGAGCTTATGTCCGCACGGTCATAAACTCCGGATTTGAATGAAACATGTGGTTGGTTAGATTTAGTTAGTTACTGTGTTTTTATATCAATTTCATATATTTTTTAATTACATGCAATATATAACCGTATATTCTTTATGTCATTATTGAAAAAAAAAATTACAATGCCAATGTGTCACATTTTATTTTTTGTAGTCTTGGTATAATAAACTACTTGAAGATTTTGCTTGAAGTTGGCAACAAAGCACATGTGGGCGCTAATAGCCATGTCGCCACTGTACACGATAGTGGAGTCAAAGCTTTGTGCAAACATAATCAGCAGGATCTAGCCGCCGGGCCGGGACCCAGTCAATATTAACTCTGAGAGGGTCTGCACAACTTTATTGCTCCACAGCACCCCTCCCACTTCTGCACAACATATCACTGATTTTGCGATTCAGAATTAAAGAAGAAATCAATATATGTATGTAAACTAAAACATCAGTAATCCATGCTATGGGATGTAGCGAAAAACTCAGTCTTTCATTCAGTTAATAGTAGGCCTATATTACGATGCGAGGTTGGGAAGTGGTTTTTACAGAATCGAGGAAAATGTTTAAAACCGAGCGATAGCAAGGTTTTTAATTTCCGAGATTCTGTAAAACACTTCACAAACGTTCGTTGTACATTATAGTCTCATGGGCTTCTGACCACTGTTCATGAGTTCCCGGGTTCGATTCCCGGTCAAAACATAAGAATGTTTCCTTAAAGAGAATCATTCCTGTCGTTGCCCATGGTCTGGAATTTAGGTTAAGTTTAGGTTGAAGAACTCTCCTGGTGCTTCAATATCATTTATCACCCTTAATATCATCGGGGTAACGTAATTCCGCCTCTAGGCGTCCCAACTTCAGAAGTGGGTTACAATTACGCCAATGCCAGGGGAGAAAACCAGAAATGTCATGAAAGACAACCTGGTGCATTAGACAAAAAAAAATTGCACGATGGTGTTTTCAAAATAATAAATAATAGTAAAATAATAACATATTTTTTGGAAATAGTTGCGTTCATTATAAAAAAAATTTACTAACGTTAACAGTGTGGACAATTTTATTAATTGAAACAAGAAGAGGCCGTGAGATCAATTTAGTGATAAAATTGTTTCAAATAAAGTTCAGTTTATTTAAAATGCAGTGATTTGTTTCATATAATTTATATTAACACTAGCTTTTGGATTTTTTTTTTGTATATACAACGTATGTAATATTCATAAAGGGCAGTGGTTTTACTTCCACACGCGTATTTGTAATATGCAAAATTACAGTATACTTGTCCACCGCTGTGGTCTTGAGATACCATATTGCCTTGTCACGCAACGGGCCCGAGTTCGATTCCCGGTCGGGACATGCTCCTGGGTGAGGTCTTTTTCGGGGTTTTTCCTCAACTGTAAGACAAATTTCAGGAAGCTTAGGGCCCAACGGTCCCCAAAAAACATACGGCCAACATCAACATTATCATTATCATCATCATCCTTCACTGGTGTGCAAAGCAACGGGAAGTTACCACACCTATAATTCCCTAGTAAAGCTGCAAAGCATAGTATGAAAATGCTATGATTGCAGTGAAAGAGGTGCCCTCGGTCAGAATTACTATGGATGGACAGTATACTTATTTTATTACAGTAGAGTTATTTATGTTGGCAACCCCGAAATTTAGGAAGTTGAACTTTCATGGTCGCCATTGCTGTAAGTACGACAAAAGGCACTATCGCGCAAAAACATAGGCCTACTAGTGCTCTTCTTGGAACAACTAAATTATTCTATAATTCCCCTCCCTGAGTCATATTACAGTGGAAGAATAAAAACAAGTATGAGTTGTAATTTAATAGTGTGTTTTTCAAAAATACCAATGAAAATTAACGATATAACGTACTCTTGAAAACTCAAACCATTAATAGAATTGTACGGTCCCTTCAGTATTTAGGCCTATATGTCTCTGAATAATAATAATAATAATAATAATAATAATAATAATAATAATAATAATAATAATACTTTATTTATTCTGGCAGAGTTAAGGCCATAAGACCCTCTCTTCCACTCAACCACCACAAATACAAATAAATATTCGACAAATATAGATATACCGATTCGATTGAGGGTCTCTCCACTTTTCAGCGGTTGCCCTTCTACCAGCCGGCTGCTGGCCCTTCACATCCACATGTGTCAATCACAGAGGTAGATGATCAACAGCCAGTGTAGGGGTGACATGTGGTTAGCATGTCGAGTCCCCCAGCCGTTATAGCTGGTTCCTCAACCTGGAGCCGCTACTTATTGTAGCTACCCAATTGCCTCACGATGCTGGGTGGGCACCGGTCCCATACTGGCCGAAATACCATGAGAAAATTTCTTCCTCCATGGAGACCAGCACAAGTCCCGTAGCTCTGCGCCAAGGCTTCCTACCTTAACCGCTCAGCTACGGCGCGGGACTAGATATACACTATACTAATTATAAACAGTTAAAGATACAATAAATGCAGCAATGTAAATGTCATGTACAAACAACATTTTATAGGGCAATAACAATAATGATACGATAATAATAATAATAATAATAATAATAATAATAATAATAATAATAATAATAATAATAAATATAAATATGATACATTATACGGGAAACACCAATTAATATATATATATATCTTACACTGGATAATAATGAAGTCGAGTTTAGAGCAAATATAAATTTAGATTTCTTTTAAAAGATGCCAATGTCAGGCAGCCGCTTATTTCTTGTGGTAGGGAATTCCAGTTGCGAGAAGTGGAGATGGTATATGACAATTGAGGCTAAAATTATGTAGGGGTATTCTGATTAAAATATGTTAATTTGTTGTGTATTTATGTAATTTATTTCCATACTTATTTTGCAGTGCACATATAAATACATTATATAATGGAAATGGATAGCCAATGAAGCAAATTTTGAAGACGTGGCTGAATGCAAATACCTAGGAATAATAATCACAAATATCCGTATGAATGAGATGCACAAAGAAATTAAACATAGGCTCAATTCTGGAAATGCGTGGTATTACGCATTACACGGACTATCGTCGCCCCAACTCCTTTCAAAAAACGTTAAACTGAAAATGTATAAAAATGTTATTCTACCAGTTACTCGTATATAGATGCGAAACGTGGACTCTTACTTTAAGGAGGAAGGGAGATTACAAGTATTTGAGAATAAAGTTCTTCAACTTTTATAAGATTCATGATGTGTTCCGTTGAGGTTTATTCAAAATTAATATAAAATTATAGAATATTCACCTGAAAGGTCCTTCTCCTCAACATAATTATCATTTAACTGTAGCGCTTTCGGGACTTGTCCCATCATCGGCAGGATTCAAAACTGGTGTTTCACTGAAGATCTGGTAGAGGGGGTTGCATGTATTGGGTTCGTTTTCGTTTATCAGGCTGTCGTTGTGAGCTGCTTTCATGATTTCCATCTCTTCGAGTACGTTTATCTTCGCTGGATTATTTTCTCTGTGCATTACTGTTAGGGTGTTTTCAATATTTAACATGCGATGTCCTTCATGGATAATGTGTTTTGCATAGCTTGATTTACCTTCTGCGTGAATGAAGTCTCGAAAATGTTCTTTGAATCTGATGTTAAAACTCCTGTTTGTCCTTCCTATATAAAATTTGTTGCAGTCCTTACATGTCAGTTTATAAACGCCTTTGCTGTTGAAAAGTTCTTAGGAAAAATTTTATATCCTCTCTGATATGTAGTATCACTGAAAGGTCCAGCTATGGGACACACAAAAGTATAGTGAGTTTAACTCGACTTGTGACCACTAGCGTGGGCAGCGCAAGTTGATGACTCAATACTTGCAGTCACTTTTCTCGCTATCAGCCGCAAGTCGAGTGAAACTCACTGTACATAATGTAGAGATTAAACTAATAACTAAACTAAGAATAAGAAAGTTTTATTTCAAAGGTTAATTTTCACATTACTGCTAAGTTTTTTTAAAAGGTATGAGTTGTTACTAGTAAAATTATACTGGAAGAAGTCGCTCCTAAGATAAATCGACAACAACCTGATTCTTAAGGAGAATACACCCAGTTCACACAATCCTCTACAGAAAATATTCACAACTAAGTTAGTGTTTCAACAAGGGTCAACAAGTACGGACGTAATTCATTATGCTGATGATGGGACTAGTCCCGAAAGGCCTGCAGAGTTTTAAAACAACTTAAGTTGAGGAGACGGATCTACAGAGTGACTATTTTATAGTTTTTATTCATATATTATATTAGTATGAGTTGTACACTTTACATGTCTAAATTTTAGTTACAATATAAACGGTAAATTACCCTAAAGCGTAGTTGGTTAAGGTAATACGTTAGGTCGTGGGTCGATTCCCGAAGTGGTAGGGATTTTAAATGGTACTCTATAACTTTCAGTAGCACCATAGTTCTGAGGTCGACTCTGCTTCTGACGAAAATAAGTACCAGAAGACATTGTATTGGTAAAGACGGCCCTTGCACAGGGCTGACACCCAGCTGGTATCTTGTGGCGATTGTCTAGAAAGGTGGGAACCTTGACATAATACTTTCCGAAGGGACTCCTAAGGGCTGTAGTGGGATTACCTAACTTCTGCGGTAAGCTCCACTATTTTTAGAACATCAGAGAGGTGATAAAGTCTGTTTAGTGTCGCCCGGAGAGAGGCTTCTTCTTTTTATGAATGATTGACGTCAAAAAGAGAACTGAAATCAGACGTCCATATAGTCAACAGAGAAACAAGAATTTATTTTATTTTTACATGTAAAATACACATATATTTCTTCCTGTGCTCAATTCTGTACAGATTTTTTTTCCTTTCAGTGCTCTTTATTTGCCAATCATATTGCCCCAGTCCCATCCTGATATTTATGCGATGTATATCCTGTATCCGGAATAACTAGGTGGTCCTTTTCTTCTTATGCCCGATAGCTTCTATTCCAGAACCAGCTTGTAAATACCTGTGTTTTCCATTCTTTTTCACGTATCCATTCCACGACAGCTATTTGTATGCTTTATGGTCCACAGACCTCTATAAATATAGGGGCTTCATATCATCTCATCCCTCGACACGACCCTGAGTTGGACGCGAGTTGAGGATATTTATTTATTTAATTATATAACACGAACACTAAAAAAGAACTTTGAAAAATAAAGCCAGAAAATACTCTAAAATTAAATTATACAAGACAGTGGCAGTTCCTATTATTACTTACGGATCCGAAACATGGACAGTGACAACACTACAATCTGCCAGAATACAAGCTGCTGAAATGAAATTCCTCAGACCAATAACAGGATATCAAAGAAGAGACAAAAAAAAAAAACAGCACAGAAACATGACAACAACTAAAAGTAGAGGAATTGAATACAATAATAGTGAAATACAGAACAAACTGAAAAGAACACTTAGCAAAGATGACTGAGAATAGAATACCAAAAGCAGCATACAACTATTCACCACGAGGAAGAAGACGTTTGGGAAGACCAAAGAAAATATGGAAACAGCAGCAATTTGGAGCCGGAACAGGCTAGTAAATAAGCCTAAACCGTGACGAAGAAGAAGAAGATAATCTCATTATGTGACTCTACTAATCATTGATGTTTACAAAATCAGTTAAATTGGAAGTTTGTAGTGATTATATTGGCAGCCATGCAACTCGAAGCGGCTAAATACAAAATGACGGGCGAGCAAATCTAATGTATGGATCACCAGTACAATCCTAATCACAGAATTTTATTTTTGAAAGCGAGAATAGCCACAAATAAATAGTTCATCTTTGAATACATCCAGTTCTATTCTATTCCCCTTCGATATTCTTCCACCCTCTTTAAAGGACACCTCCTTTTTGATGTTTCACTTCCGAGGAAAAAAATGCTGAAAGCAAATCTCTCCGACTGAAAAATAAAGCAGTGGAGAAATCACCATGGAAATGCAATTCAACATTTCTAGGGTCCCTATTCGGAAGGGATGGAAGGGGTGTACGTTCAAAACGTTTCATTCTCCATGCTTGCCAACAATATATCATAGGGTGGGAAGAATATTGTCATCAGTACAAACAACTATCGGGTTTTAAAGCAACGGCAGATGGATCAATTAAAGAGCGCAGTAACTTCATTTGTTTTCGTAAACACAGGCTCTCTAAAAGTGAATACTGTGGTGTCAGTTCGAGTGTTAAAGGATTGAGGTAATGTAGGAATGTAGATTATATTTACAAACTACTAGGGGTAAATGTAATCGAAGTCTTCTTCATAGCGTGGTGGTCAGAGTACATACTATCCTCTGAAGCTGCCCGAATTCGATTCCCAGCGGAGTAGAGTATTTTAAAATTATAACCTCGAGTTTAGATGCGTTTGTTACACCGAAAGCAATAATTAATCTAGTCATTAATTTGATGTTGTAATTATACATTAAATTAGCAATTATTCTCAATCTATCTATCTTCAGGTTTTTACTGCTGCTGCCGTCTTCCCGTGCCAAACCTCCAAAGCCTATGATCTTGCGCATCTTCAATGCTTAGCCCTCTTGCTTGCATTGCTATCTTCATGATTTCCTTCCATGTTAACTTTGGTCAGCTCTTTTCTTCTTTATGCTCGGTTGACATTGATATATTAGTTTCGGCCATCGCTCATCTTCCATCCTTAAAATATGTCCCAACCATTTTAATTCCTTCTCCTCAATTCTTTCAATTATGCTATCTTCTGCTTCCATTACGTTTCTAATTTCCTTATTTGTGACATGTTCTAATTTTGACTTTCTGGCACATCTGCGTAAATAATCCATTTCTAGAGCTATTAGTCTATTCTTGTAGTATTTATTGATTGTCCACACCTCAATTCCATACACTTGCAACAGATTCCACCAATGTTTTACCAATATTTTTTGTCTTTCCAAATATGCTTATCCCACCATATGGAATTTAACGATGATATTATTTTGCTACTCAATTCAATTCTATGCTCTTATTCATAATCTAATATATATATATATATATATATATATATGTTTGTTTGTTCGTAATTTATTCGCTGCCATGCCGTTCATCCGATTGAAATGGGCCTTTTGCAAAATGTTCAGGAGTTTTCGAGGATGGTTTTAGGCTATAAGAGAGTTGTAATACTCAACCCCTTCATCCTTAAAAGTCACCCTTTGTAGAGAAAAACGTGTTTTTCTGAAACTTTTGGACGTTTAAATGGCTTACGCTGCCTAAACCATAACATATATACCAAATAAATGTATAAAAAATTAAATATCTAAAAAATCTACAAAAATGTCCGCGACAATATGTGTCTATCTTTTGCGGATAACTCACAATAACCATTTTTATTTTTTAGTTCATTGATGCCAAGAAGATTGGGATGACTAGATTCCCGGGTAAGCGCAGCAGCACACAGCGGGTATTGTTTTACTGATAATTCTCAATAACCATCTTTGTATTTCAGCTCATTTAAATGCCAAGAAATCCCGGATAAGTTGATTCCCGGGAAAGGCCGGGTAATCAGCACGGAGTATCTAAAAATAATTACGATATAAAGGTATAATTATTTTTCATAAAAATCATAAAAACACATTTCATTTATTGAGGCGTAGCAAAGAATGCTGGGTAGGCCTATTAGCTAGTAGCCATAAACAATAATGATATTAAATTATTATAATTATTCAATTAATTTTTAGTTGTTATTTATAAAACCCTCGAATATTAAGATTTTAGTAAAAGTATGTCACTTTCAGATATATTCGTTTATTGTGCTTTTTAAAATAGACTATTTTTTACGAAGAAGTTTCAGCAAGAGTTTCGCCAACTTTATCAATGTGTTGAAAATGACGTTGCGATTTCTCATAAGTGCACCAGCTTAAAAATGTGGGACAAAGAAGCGAAGCGATAATCTGAAGACTAGGTGGGTCATGTAACAAAGCCTCACATATTACCCGATATCGATGGAACGTGCTTCAATATAGCAAACTCCATCTTCTCAAGATGTTTTGTCCAACTCCAAATAACATGTGATCAATATGCGCTCTATATCCTCGTTCAATTCTCCGTCATTTATTATCTAACATTGTTCAAATGTATCAAATCAACCCAGTATTGTTTAAAGATGCGGATTTCTTAGATTGTAGAAACAATCTTCAATAATGTGATCAGACCAGTCTCATGGGCTAATGGTCAGCGTTTTTGACTACAGTTCTAGAGGTTCGAGTTCGATTCCCGGTCGGACCATAAGGATTTTTCCTTAAAGGGAATTATTCCTGTGGTTGTCCATGGTCTAGAATTTAGGTTAAGTTTAGGTTGAGAACTTCCTGGCTCTTCATTAACATTTATCACCATCATCATAAGTAATAAAATAAAGTAAGTTAAAATATTAATTAAATAAAAATAAAACGTAGTTTTATTTGATTTTCATATTTATTATATAATTCAGTGACAGCTGTTTCGGTACACTGTACCTTCTTAAGACATGTTAACAAATTATGAATTGATCTAAGCAACGATACAACAATATTTATTTAAATTTTTAAATTTAACAAAGGGGATTCATTCAAATCAAGTTGAGAATTTAACAGTTTTTTACTACTTTTAAATTTATTAATTTCTACAGCCTCCAATTCATAATTTGTTAACATGTCTGAAGAAGGTACAGTGTACCGAAACAGCTGTCACTGAATTATATAATAAATATGAAAATCAAATAAAACTACTTTTTATTTTTATTTAATTAATAAATATGGATTTTCATCAAGTACACACCAATTCAATTGATTAAGTTAAAATATACCTTCTTAGGTAAGCTCCGTCGTCCCCAACTTACAAAATATGTATTCTTTATGCCTGTAGGCTTTCTAGAGCATCCGTTCCATCTTCAGCAGGTCCTTCTTCGCTACAACATCCAGTATGATGGTTGATGCTGTTGGTCCTAATGTGGTGTTGTCGTGACTAAAGCTTCTTCCTGACGATATCGTACAGTGGGTTGTTTAGTCTGGGAGTGCTTTCATTTATTAAAATTATTTTGGTAGTCTTTTTACATCTATAATTATTATTTTATTATTATTATTATTATTATTATTATTATTATTATTATTATTATTATTATTATTATTATTATTATTATTATTATTATTATTATTGGTTGTCTATTTCCTTGGTAATTTCCAGGTCTTCCAATATGTTAATTTTTGTTGGATTTCCCTTTTTGTGTACCATTGTAAGGGTGTCTTCTATTGAGTTCATTCTATGACCGGCGTGTATTATGTGCTTAGCGTAATTAGACTTTCCATATGCGTATACGTATATTTTAACTTATTTTATTCTATGACTTAACAATGAATTGTATTAGTTTTGATCATAAGTAATGCCACGAGTGATTTCCAATTTATCTAGAGCAGCGGTTCCCAACCTTTTACGACTCGCGAACCCCTTCCACAACAATCTGAGTTGGGTGAACCACTGACTTTTGAATATACATACAGCAGACTTGCATACAATATAATTCCAGTAAAAGGTTTAATAACCTTAAATTAACTTAACCCTTCACGGTTAAAACCTAAAGTTACTCTAGTTACTGCTTAAAAGTTACACAACGTGTAGGCCTAGTTGCAATAATAAATACAAGTTTTCATAAGTAATGTTACGAGTGATTTCCAATTTATCTGAGAGGATTTGGAAATCAAGAGTGGCATTTGTTAGGACTATTTAACGAATAAAATTAAGCTGTTTACTCCCCAAAAGCCATTATTTAAAGTCTGGGGAAAAGAATCGTATATACTCAACCTAGGATTTAAGGAGAGATCAGGGCTTGCTTGGTTTAGGCTAGGGGCATGGAAATTTCTAAAAATTAGCGACTATCACGATATGCGAATATGTCCAATGTGCGGGAACTTTGAAGATGAGATACATATATTAGGAAAATGTAATGATTTAGAATATTGGAGACGTCAGTTATTATCGGAAAGATTTCTAAATTCAAATCGGGAAAGATTGGCATGCATGTTATTGGTAAATCCAGAAAATTGGATAAACCTCGGTAAATTTCTGGACAAAACGCGAAAAATAAGGACAACACTCATTCATGAATAAATATATGTTATCAAAATGCAATACCATTAATTATTAACAATTATATATAAATTAATTAGTGTATAATGCTATTGTGTTATTATTTAATTGTAATATTAATGTGTTTTCTTTATGTAATTGTAATGTTATTGCTGTTTTTATTGTTTATTTTTCTTTACACTAGTACCAATTATTACTTTATTGTAACGGACTGTCAACAGCACGTACGGCTTACTGCCCGTGCGACCCATATTTGTAAATAATATTGTAAATATCTTACTTTTTGTCTAATAAAGTCCTACTACTACTACTAAATATAGTTACCGGTAATTTAAAATATTTATATATTTAATGTAAACGGCGATGTTTGAAAACAAATCAGAAATGTGAAGTTATGTAGGCCTATATTCAGTGCAACTTGTTCATATTACTTATTGCCAAATAGGATCGCAATCAGCTATAACCCACTAAGATAGCAACATTGTAAGAATGCACCCTACTAGAGAAAAAATGAAACACACCAAACTGAATATTATAACCAACATTATAGGTTATTAATTATTTTTTTAGAAAACAACTCAGTAAAATCATCATTCAAAAACACAATTATTCAACAAACAATTATCAAATCAGATGTTCATATTTGTTTCCTTTCATTTTGAACGCTGTATGAAGAAAATCAAATTGTTTCATGATATATAGTACATTTACAGTAAGTACCCAATTCCTACAGTTTATTTCCTATTTTTTTCATAAATTATTTATTTTTCTTGCAGTTTTTATTCTAGGAACCATTCCAGGTATACTTTATATAAAAAGAATAAAAGAGGTGATCATAAATAAATATGGAATAGATGAAGTTGTCAAAGGGATAAAAGAGAGATGAAAATAATGAAGAAGCCATAATCTCAAGAGTGCCTGATGATAGTTCCGCAGAAATCGCTATGACTGGGAAAACTTACTTACTTACTCACTGGCACTATCGAACCCATAGGTTCATGGTCGCACGGACATAAGCTCTGCATACATCCCTATCCTGAGCTAATGCTTTCCAATCATCTGTATAATCTACTTCCCTCAAATCATAGTTAATGTTATTCTCCCACCTCATTCTTGGTCTACCAACTGGGCGTTTTCCCTCTGGCTTTCCTACAAGAAGCTTCCATGCAAGTCTTTCATTCCCCATACGCGCAACATGTCCTGGGTGAGGTTTTTATCGGGGTTTTTCCTCACCTGTAAGACAAATGTCAGGAAAATTTTAAGGCCCAAACGGTCCCCGAAATCATATGGCCATCATCATTATCATCCTTTACATTTTCATCATCATCATCATCCTTCACCGGTGTGGAAAGCAACGGGAAGGTACCACACCTACACAACTCCCTAGTAAAGCTGCAAGCATAGCATGAAAATACTATGATTGCAGTGAAGGACCTGCCTTCGGGCAGAATTACTATGGATGGATAATAAAAAATTCATATACTGAAATAATAGTATATTTTGATGCGAGGTTGGGAAGAGGTTTTTACAGAAGCGAGGAAATAGCAAGCTTTTTAATTTCCGAGATTCTGTAAAACACTTCATAAACATGCATTGTACATTATTTTTTGCTCGATGCTGTCTTCAAAATAATAAATAATAGTAAAATAATAACATCTTTGTTGGAAATATTTGCGTTCATTATAAACAACTGACTAACGTTAACACTGGGAAAAAAGGTTATTAGTTGAGACTAAAGCAGGCCGTGACACCAATCAGTTACTAAAATGGCGGCAAGTACGTATTTATTGTTTTATATTGTTTCAAATAAAGTTCAGATATTTAAAATGCAGTGATTTGTTTCGCATAATGTATATTAACACTACCTTATGGATATATTTTTGTATATACATTGTACGTAGTATACATACAGGGCAGTGGTCTTACTTCCCTCACGAGGTTTGTAATATTACAGTGTAGTTATTTTGGTTGGCAATCCCGAAATGTAGGAAGCTGAACTTTCAATCATGGTCGCCATTGCTGTAAGTACAACAAAATACACAATCGCTCAAAAATTGTACTGATTAAGTAAATACAAAATGTTCCATTTGTCTACCATTTTACAGTATTGTAAAAAATGGAATAAGACCTGGCATAAAATAAATTAGGCTAAATTCATTATCTTTATAGGCCTATGTAAATAGTCCACCGATGTGGTCTCGAGGTAGTGTGCTGTCATGTCACGCAGCGGGCCCGGGTTCGATTCCCGATCGGGACAAGCTTATGTCGAGTAGCTGTGAGGCGTGAAAGGTCCCTGAACATCATCCGGCCATCATCAACATCTCCGGCGTGGAAAGCAACGGGAAGCTACCACACCTATATTTCCTTTGTAGAGCTGCAAAGCATAGCATGAAAATGCTATGAATGCAGGGTAGGACCTGCCCTAGGGCAGAACACTATAAATTATAAAAAATAATGTTTAAATAAGTGCCTGTGAGTCTGTCTGTCTGTCTGAATGGTGTTTTTTCCATCATTTAGATAATTTTTCTGGGACAATTAATGCATATTACATAAAAAGTGCATCGGTACACTAAAATCACTTTTTGGACGCTTAAATGGCTTACGCTGCCTAAACCATAATAAATACATCAAATTAATGTATATAAAATTGAATATCTAAAACAATCTACATAAATGTCTGCGACAGCATATGTCAATCTTTTACGGAAAACTCGCAATAACCATTTTTGACTTTTATTATAAAATGTAATACTTTTTTTCATATTATCATACTCCGTCATCCTCAACTTAAATATTTCATGTATTACATCTTAGAAAAGCTTCACGAAGATATAATACATCAAATATTAAAACTGAGGAAGACGGGGTATAAAATTACATAAGAAAAGTATATAAATTTTATAATCATCATCATCATCATCATCATCATCTTCATTCATGGATTAGGTCTGTTGACCCGTTCCGACTTCAGCCCATCTCTATCTAGGTCTGCCCACATCTCGGGTGCCTTTAGGTTTGTATTTTGTTATTTGTTTTTGGATATCTATCTTCATTCATTCTGTCTATGTGTTGCTTCCATTTTTGTCTATATGTATCCATTTTATCAGTTATTGCAAATATTTCAAATTCCTGTCTTATTTCTGTGTTCTTGATTCTGTCTTCCTTAGTGCACTCTTTAACAGATCTCAAAAATTTCATTTCTGCCGCCGTTATCCTACTTAGGTCTTGTTTTTTATGTATCCAGGCTTCTGAACCATAGAGCAGTACCGGTACTGCCAACATTTTATAAAATTTCAGTTGGGTCTCTCTTGTTGTTTTGTTATTTAGTGTTCGTTTTATCGTACCACATATTCCCTGGAATTTTGCTATTTTATTATTTATATCATTATCATAATTAAATGAAATGTCGCATCCTAGATAATTGAGATGGTTCACCTGTTCTATGATTTTGTTTCCTATTACTATTTTCGATCTGATTTGATTTTTCCCTTGGAATGCCATTACCTTAGTTTTTTCTATGGATATTTTGAGATTATATTGTTCACATATATTATGTAGTTTAAAAATATTCCTCTGAAGTTCATCTTCTGTATTTGCTATTATTACCTGGTCATCAGCGTATAATAATGTTTTCAAGTAGTGTGTTTTATCTAATTTTATTCCTTTATTTGTTTCTTCGTTCCATTTTTTTATTATATCATTGATGTATAGGTTAAATAAACTGGAGAGATACTGCATCCTTGTTTAACTCCTTGATTAGTATGAATTTTATTTTTACTTACTTCATTTCTAGTTTTTATAACAAAATTTGTGTTCCAGTACAAACTCTTTATAGCTGCTATTAAGTGTTTCGGAATTCCTTTTTCTTTTAAAATTATCCAGAGAAATTTTATAATAAAAGATATAACGTCTACGGTGCGATATAAAACAAATAAATACAAGTATACATTTTTCACATTTAGCTCATTTATGCCAAGAAGATCGGTAAAGGTAGATTTCCTGGAAACGCACGGGGTATGTAAAAGTAATTACGATATAAATTTATAAGTTGATTATTTTTTTCCTTTCACTTATTAAACTAAATATAAAAACACATTTCATTTATTTAGGCGTAACAGCTCATGCTGGTTATTAGCAAGTGCTATATGAAAGAGAACGCACTTTATCTTTGTAATATTAATATTTTATATGCTACAAAATATAGCCCATGTTTGTACAATTAAATCATTGTCATTATTAAAATAAATAAGCACTATGTTACATATTAATTCATCATCATCATAGACTTACCAATTATTTTATTATGGCACTACAGCTCATTTCGAGCCCAGGCCGCTGACAAACCTCCATTCATCCCTCCATCCAAATTATCTACGAGAGATGAATAATATTGCAAGTAGCATAATTAAGTTGAAGCGGTAATAACATTAAATAAACATTAATTTGGAACCATAAAGTTCTGTCATAATAATGATTCCTATAGCGAATGCAAGTGTAAATTATTTCTTCACTCAACTATTTTTTACTGTCATATACAAGAGTTTTCTTTTGTATTGAGGCTGTGGTATTAACTGCAAAATAGTCCACCGCTGTGGTCTCGAGGTAGCGTGCTGCCTTGACACGCAGCGGGACCGGGTTCGATCCCCGGTCGGGACAGTTTCCTGGGTGAGGTTTTATCGGGGTTTTTCTTCACCTGTAAGATAAATGTCAGGAGGCTTTAAGGCCCAAACGGTCCCCGAACATCATATGGCCATCGCAATCATTACACTGGTCAACATGATTTTTGTCTCATGAGTACCATTAGTTGTACTTAATACAGTTTTTTATCGTGTTTTCAAATATGTATTCGGAATTTATCCATCACCCACAGCTTTTTATTTCAATTTCAATTAATGGATTTAAATAATTATTTTTAATAAACGTTTTTTCGGCCATTTGTCCATTGTAAAATAAAACCAAATGAAATAACTCAAGTGGTTTCAGCTATGGAAAAGAGATATCAAGGCAAATGGAATCCTAATATGCTGGCCGATTATTGTTGGACCATCAAGAGGGATGCTCCATAGACGAACTATAGCAGAAAATCGTCTTTTCATACTTTCTAGGTGAGTCCAAATGTTCGAATACTGTGTAGTTACGAATGTAAAAAAAAATGAAGTGTTTGAAATTATAAATGCCTGTCTCTCGGAAACCTAGCGTGATGGAGAAAAACCGATAGCATATTTAAATTCGGAAAAAAAAATCCAATGAGAATCACATATTTTTCTTTCTAGGACAAAAAAAAAAGTTTATTTCTTGTTGCCCAGTGATATCATTCATATTCTTCTTAGGATTAGGGATTCTCCTAGCGCACTACAATCATCACCCATTTTATCGCCGAGGCAACGTAACCCCGCCTTCCAGGCGCCCCAACCTCAGAAGTGGGATACAATTACGCCATTGCCAGGAGAGAACATCAGAAATGTTCAAAAGGACAAACTGGGGCATTAAAAAAAATATTAACTGCAAACTAAAAGCAAGATATAGACAATGTTTTTTACAAATTTGGGTCGCACGGGCAAGCAAAGCCATACGTGCTGTTGACAGTCCGTATCAATAAAATAATGTCTTGTAATAATATAAAGTAGATAGTAAACACAATAGATAACAATACAATTACATTATATATTAATTAGGTTACGTAATGTTATTAAGTATTAATGATATTACACTATATTTACACACACATACACACACACACACACATATATATATATATATATTATATATGACATAAGAAAAATAAATGCTCGGACGGGACTTGAACCCGGACCTCTGGGTTTATATCCCAGTGCGCTACCGATTACGCAACCGAGCAAGTCTAGTACAAACATTAATTTGTTATATATATATATATATATATATATATATATATATATATATATATATACACACACACATTCATGAGTGAGTGTTGATCTTATTTTCCGCGTTGTGTCCAGAAATGTACATAAGTTTATCCAATTTTCTGGGCTTACTGTTAACTCGTAGCATGCCAATCTTTAACGATTTGAATGTATAAATCTTTCCGGTAATAACTGACGCCCCCAATATTCTAAAACGTTACATTTTCCTAATATATGTATTTCGTCTTCAAAGTTCCCGCACATTGGACATATCCGCATATCGTGATCGTCGGTATTTTTTAGAAATTTCCATGCCCTCAACCTAAACCACAAAGCCCTGATCTCTCTTTAAATCCTAGTTTGGATATATATGATTTCAATCTCCAGATTTGTTTTAGGTCTCTCTGTAGGCACAGTAAACGTTTTCGCATACATTTGGCGAAAATATCTTGTTGGTTTATATCTAAGCACATCTTCCTTATTTTTCTCCACACATTCTTGCGATTTTGAGTCCATTTTCCCAATACCCAACCCATCCCAATATTTTGAAGTTCTGTACTAACCTCGTCTGCCAAGAATATCACATCTATGTTCCTAATTTGGTGGTCGTAGCAAATTGCTCTGAGCATTGTTTGTTCGCCTTGGATTATCCGCAACCAGTACTTGAGTACACGCATTTTGCAATTTATATCGTCCTGAAATGGCCCAAATTAATATAAAATTCCACAGTTAGAAACGGCCTTACTAAGTCCTATAATATATATATATATATATATATATATATATATATATATATTAGTCACTTAATCTGATTTTCCATATAAACTGTCAGGAGTCTTCCGGGACATTTTAACCTCTGTCCCACTCGACTCCCGAAATGTTCTATTCGCTCCATCGCTTCACGATGTGGAAACTCTCCCAAGGGAAGTCCCGACATTCTCCTTTCCGCTTCTTTGGAAGTCGGTGCATAATATGGGATTGTTCTCTTCATCCAGTGCAGGTTCCCGATATTCTTCTTTTCGCTCCCTCGGGACAGCACGGTGCTCCTTCAGGAATTGGGATGGACGTTATGTGAAAAATTTGCCACTCGATAATCACATTAATCTTATTTATAGTCCCTCAGGACTCGACATACGATGTGAGTACTTTTCTGGATAATTTTGATAATTATTATTTCTATTCCCTCGGGACTTCAGTGCGCATGATCTGGGATCTTTGTTCCCATTGGAGTATCTTGATATTTTTCTTTTGTTCCTTTCAGTCTCGAAGGAACTTCGTCTTGATTAAATTTGTACGAAATTCCTATTTTTGTTCTGGAAAAAAAATTGACATTGCTTTCTGTTTGTACAGTCTGTAGCAAATATTTAAATTCTAGTTTTTATTTTACCTTTAATTTTATTTCCATCTCTTCCGTTTGTTACATACTTATCCAATATATAAAAATGAATGTTTGTTTGTTTGTTTGTTCGTATTTTATGCGCGGCCGTACCGTTACTCTGATTGTGATGATTTTGTTTTTTTGCAAAATGTTCAGAAGATTCCCGGGAAGAAAATAGGCTACTAGATAGTTGTAATACTCAATCTCTTCACTCCCAAAAATTACCCTTTGTAGTAAAAAACGTGAAATAAATTCCCTATTTTGACGCTTTTGCACATTTTTGTCTAGGAATGTTAAACTATGGCCAAGACTGCAAATCTGGAACCATTAATTTCCATTGTTACATTCCCTGGTCCAGAGAATATAACACTCAGAGACACGTCATAACAAGACTCGCAATGCGCGAATAAGAAATTCCACGAGCCGACAGTAGAATGCAAATGCCTACTATGCGGAGAAATATGTAGAAAAAACCATATCAACGTGTGCAAATAGAACAAAATAGATAACAGACTATACCAAAAACTAAACTCAAAACTAATGTTCAACTTGAGCGAACTTTTCTTCTTATAAATTTTCTTCTTATAAATTTATTTCCATTAATAGGATTGAGTGATCATAATTTTTGTCCAAAATTTGCTAACACCCGACGTGTGCTGCTACCTCTAAATAAATTAAATATTGAGGGTTAATTGATCATATGGTATACACGGAGACGAACCAAACAGACGATTGCTAGAGTAAATTTTTAATTTCAAATTTCAGGCAAATCCCCACTTCTAACGGTCGGATTTCGTTCATGTTCGGATAATATATACCTTGGTTCATTTTAATACGATATTCCGAGTTTTGTTGTGAAACATCCAAAATTCCGATCGCTAGAGAGATTTTTAAATTTTCGTTTTAGATTAACTTCTATACCTAATGATATTAAAATATAATAGATAACGACTGAACACTCGCTGCATCTGAAAACCTGTATATACAAATTTTCACGAAGATAGGTTGAACAGGTCTATAAAGGACAAATAGACAAGACAGGCATACATTCGTTTATATATATATATATATATATATATATATATATATATATATATATTAATAATGGAAATCATGGATGATATTGCTTATTTATTTACGAGCCGTTGGACATTTCATAGAGAAATATCGCATATATCATTATTTCTATTTTTAATAATAAAAATGATGAATACATGTAACATATTTAAATATTTAGAATATTTTAATAAAATTACATAACAAAAATTATATCAATAAAAATACAAGAAGGGAAGGGAAAAATAAGATATTTACATCCTATATTGTGGAACGGTCATATAACAATAGAGACAAAGAAAGTTTGTCACACCTAAAGTGCGTTAAAGTAAGAGAATTCTTCAGCGACACAAATTTATGGTCTAATTTTGTTGGTTTATCTAATTTTTACCCTACCTGTACGGTATTTATTTTGTTTAATTGCAGAAAATCAAATTCTGATGTGAGTATATTTAAAATTGTCGAATTACAGTGAAAAAAAGTGATCCATAATAGAAAGTTATTACTTAATTATGGGAAATGGTGATATATTAATTTATTGTAACACCGCCATTTTTTATCTACTTCCCAAATATTATAGGATGGTGTTATTGAAATCACAAGTGTAGACATCTCCTGGAGCAACCTGATACCTTCTACCGCAATATTCTGAACACAGGTTAGAACACTCATGTCATCTGACGAGTAAGTTCTGAACTATTCCACTCCTGCCATCTAGAAATGAAATATGAAAATATCCACTACCCATCGAAGATAGAAGATAAGAAAATCCCGTTTTGCATTAGATCAATATATTGTTAATTATAATAATAAACACATGCGCATGGACAGCATTTTCATAATAGAATTTATATCTAACAATGTACAGCAATCAAAATTTAAACCTTTTACATAATTTAATGAATTTAATAAAATAATGATCTTCCTGGTGTTAAAATCTTAAAACATGTAATCAATGTACCCATTTCACCTATTAAAATTGAAAGAGTGAACATGTTTCAACAGCGAAGCTGTAATTTTAAAGACTAAATATTGACTCAAAAATGACTTGGAAATGACAGCTTAGCTGTTTAAACGTAATGACTATTGTAATTTTTGATTGGTGAAATGGGTACATTGACTACATGATTTACTTTTACATAACATGTGTTTCGACATTTAATATTGAGCGGTATATATATATATATCCGATCCGATTGAGCGTCTTTCCACTTTTCAGCGGTTGCCCTTTTACCAGCCGGCTGCTGGCCCTTCACATCCACATGTGTCAATCACAGAGGTAGATGATCAACAGCCAGTGTAGGGGTGACATGTGGTTAGCATGTCGAGTCCCCCAGCCGTTATAGCTGGTTCCTCAACCTGGAGCCGCTACTTATTGTAGCTACCCAATTGCCTCACGATGCTGGGTGGGCACCGGTCCCATACTGGCCGAAATACCATGAGAAAATTTCTTCCCCCATGGAGACTCGAACCAGCGCAAGTCCCGTAGCTCTGCGCCAAGGCTCCTACCTTAACATATATATATATATATATATATATATATATATATATATTGAAGACAATGTTCTCTCGACATCTAGTAATAATGGAGAGTATAATACATATATAAGAAAAATAAGTGTTTGAATTGGATTCGCCTGGTAATGTAATGGATATCACGCTGAGGTATAGACTCAGAGATCCGGGTTCGAATCCCGTCCAGGCATTTATTTTTCTTATCATACCATATATATATATATATATATATATATATATATATATATATTATATTGGAGATTTTCGCGGATATAAGTATGCATATGAAGCCAAAAAAACTTTCATATTCATATGTATGTGTGTGTATATATATATATATATATATATACACATATATACACACACACACACACACACACACAGTAAAACTTGTTTAATCAGGAACGTGAATAATGCGGAAATCTGTCCAATGTGAACACATTTATTGGTCCCGACGAAATAATAGTAATTTTACGTTATTTATTTTGCATAAAACGGAATCTGTCCAACGCGGAAACGGAAGGATATTTCTACACAATTCATGAAAAAAGTTTATAAAGCGGAAAGACAGAGAAATAAATTACTTTCCACTTCAATGAATTCCCGTTAGGCCAATAAAACAATAAAAAATTATTACTGCCGCCGGATTAAATAGAGATTCTACCTGTACCTGAAATTTTATTTCGGCCTCACTGCACACCCCTTATGCGAAATATCTGTCTTACAAATAACCATTGCACTATAAAATCTTAAATTAGTTGACGTTCTGAGACCGGTCTTGCACAGGTAGCGTTCTGAATTTACGGAATAAAGATGGCTAAAACGTATGTATCATTGTCATTAAACGAAAAAGTGAAGGTGATTTAAGATAAATCTCCAAATTTCCGGACCGATGCTCCAAAGTCAAGCTCTAGCTGTTGCTAAATTCCTAGGGAATAACGATTTCAAAGCACATTTAGGTTGACTGGACAGTTTTAATAGACGACCGTATGTAGTGTGGAATGAAATTTGGGGGGAATCAAAGGATGTGAACGAAGAAGTTAGTGAGCGGAAACCGAAACTGCATACTTTAATTTCAGGATACGCGCCTAAGAGATTTTTTAACGCTGACAAAACGGGATTGTTTTTTCGCGCGTTATCGTCGAAGTCGCTGGTACATACTATACTTTACTTTTCAAAGGCAGCAGAACTATAATTAATCCAAGGTACGTGAAAAGACATATAGGGATCTCTACAATATAAGATTATTTAATAAGTTTTAGCTTTTATAATGCGGAATTTTGTCAAATGTGAAAAACATGTGGTCCTATACGATTCCGCTTTGAGCAAATTTTACTTTGTATGTTCCATGCCTCGGCTCGCGGGTTAAATCCCGGCCGGGTAGATAGTATTTTTTAGAATGGAAAAGTCCAAGGAGCAAGTCCTCCGGGAGGGACTTTAAGCCGTGGATCCCGAGTCTGAAGCTTTTCTGGCTCGTAAAAGGTCTTTAAGTCTGAATAAAAAGACCTCTAAGCAAAATTTACCGACCTCAACGTCTTCTTTGGTAATATCTTAGTTTGCCTGCTAGGTGTCTCATAGAGTCGATGTGTTGACGGCATGACATCTATGGGCAAATAAGGTAACTAAATTAACTTGGTCTAGTGGCTCCTGGCAAGAGAGAAGCTATGGCTCAAAATTGGGCTATGCCATTATAGATAGATAGAAAACAATGTAAGGAAACTTTAAGACCCAAACAGTCCCCGAACATCATCCGACCATCATAATAAAAATTATCATATTCGCCATATTTAGTATAAATGTGTGAATGGTTTGTTTCGTCATAATATTGTGATGTTTCGGAGGAAGTCCTGAAATTGAGCTGACCTCTTATTCGGGGAGGCCCTCCATGTCCTGTTTATTCACAAAGTATGCATTTGATCCATAGTTTAAAAAATCTCTCTCCCGATAGGTCATGTCACTGTAAAGTCCGGGTGGCGGATGGTACGTAAAAGTACCTATAGGCCTAAGGTGGGAGGTTAAACTGCGTTAATGGAATTAATGTTAAAATTAATAATCGATTGAGTTGGCGTTTACTTCATTACAATTCATATTATATCTTAATAAATATGAAAATCAAATAAAACTAAGTTTTATTAAAATTAATAGTTTATACCAATTTCAGACGATGATTATTTAATTATATTATACATTTTCTATGTAATCTAACAGAACCCAAATGAAATGCTACATGCCTAATATATCAACAACACATCACTCTGTAATGAGCCGAAGAATACAATATGCTTCATATATCAAAACACTCAAACAACATCCTGAACTTGTAAAATTAGTTGGTATAGTTCCGTTCATCTCTGCATAAATAAAGGCAATTTGAATACCGGTATGTTATAATGCATTTTATAATAAAACAATAAATTATTTGGATTATTGATTCCAAGGATCAAGCCTCGGAACATAGATGGAAACAAACTACGACAAACGCTAGGAAAAGGTCTAAGATTTGGTTAAAGAAGAACATATTAAGAATTGCTACTTGGAATGTTATGTCCTGGTTTAAAAGGAATGAAGAAATAATACAAGAAATAAAAGAAAAATATATAAAAATTTGTGCATTATCACAAACAAAAAAGAAAGGAAAAGGTATGACAAAAATGGATGATTATATTCAGACTGCTAACGGGACATGACTGCTTGAATAAACACCTACACAGAATTGGTATAACAGATTCACCTAAATGCCCTTTTTTCAATTTAATTGAAGATATGGAAAGAAACCATCTCCTCCGTTGTCCAGCTTTTGTAGAAGAGACCAGCCTTTCTGCTAAATATTGGAGTGTAAGAATGATTTCATTATCAAGTGCTCGACATTAGATACCAACCAACCAACCAACCATATTTATATACTGTGCCCAACCAAAAGAAAATAGAGCACAATCTGGAGTAGGCATGTTGCTGCACCAAATGTTTTAAGAAAGTATAGAAAATGTTGTCCCGCGCCGTAGCCGAGCGGTTAAGGTAGGAAGCCTTGGCGCAGAGTTACGGGACTTGCGCTGGTTCGAGTCTTCATGGGGGAAGAAATTTTCTCATGGTATTTCGGTCAGTATGGGACCGGTGCCCACCCAGCATCGTGAGGCAATTGGGTAGCTACAATCAGTAGCGGCTCCAGGTTGAGGAACCAGCTATAACGGCTGGGGGACTCGACATGCTAACCACATGTCACCCCTACACTGGCTGTTGATCATCTACCTCTGTGATTGACACATGTGGATGTGAAGGGCCAGCAGCCGGCTGGTAAAAGGGCAACCGCTGAAAAGTGGAAAGACCCTCAATCGGAATAGAAAATGTTGATTATATAAATTATAGAACCAGTATTCTTATGTATCATAGATATGAAGAAAGCTTTCGATAGAGTACAACTTGAAGATCTTGTACATATCTTGAGAGAGAATGAAATTCCTAATGAACTGATTAGAGCAATAATATCAATTAACACACACTGAAAAACAGTAATCAAAGTAAAAGGAACATCAAACTGAGACATAACGCACACAAAGGGCTTCAGGCAAGGGGACTCTAAGTCCATTCTTATGTAATATTACAATGAATTAAATTATTAAAAACATACCATCTATGAAAAAATACCACCTATGAAAAAATATAGGAAATTCACATATCACCCCTGGGTACATAATAAATTTCAAAATATATTTGAGAAGTTTAATATTAAATTAGCACCAAAAAATAACTACAGTTTAAATAAACTAATAAAAACCAACAAAAATGAAAAAACTGATAAAAATAAAAAGTCAGGAATATATCAAATTGAATGCATGGGTTGTGAAAAGATATATATAGGGAAAACAAAAAGAAACCTAAAAATTAGAACCAAAGAACACATAAGAAATATTAAAAATGGAGAAATTGAAAAATCTGCAGTTGCTGCTCATGTTTGGTCTGAAAAACATAATATAAATTCAGACACTAAATTATTAAAACAGTTAGAAAATACAAACGAGCTGACTATTTGGGAAAAAATTTATATTCAGAAGAACAGAAACAGAGTTATGAATTTTGATATTCCGATGGAGGGTGACCTTGTTTGGAGGTTCTTTGGCCAACCACAGGATGGAGCTGACATCGACATCCAGGTGGTGCAACATAATGCAACATAAATAAAACCAGTCTGGGAAAGCTGAAGATAAAACAGAGAATTGTTTTGAAACATGTCCAAGAACAAATCAACATTAATATTGAGGTAAGATGTCCAGACCAAAAATAATATAACATACCATCACGTTAGGGTTATAAAATGGGAAACACTAGATTTCACTTAATATGTTTCGCAGATGATGTCGTTCTCCTGTCAGATTCTGAAGATAATTTACAAAGATATTTACATCAATTTAATATAAAAACGTCAAAAAATACAATATGTAAATTAATACGAATAGGACTAAATGCTTAACAATATCAAAAGAACCAGTGAGATGAAAATTAGAAGTGGAAAGAAAAATTATAGAACAAGTGTCAGAATTTAATTATTTAGGTGTATTAATAACAAACACTAAACATTTAATAAACGAAGTAAAGAAACAAGCTGATAAAGCAGCACAAATATCAGGATATATGAAAGATTTAATTTGGCGCAGCAAACATATGTCAATAGAAAGCGAAATCCGCAAAAACAAAACGATAGTTCGACCAGTTATCGTATATGAGGCAGAAACCAGGGCTGATGCAACAAAAACTAAACAAGTAATAAGCACATGTGAAATGAAAATCTTAAGAACTATTCAGGGGAAAACATTATTTGATAAAACACACACCACAAAAATTAGGGACAAATGTCATATTCAAGACATACCAAATGTATTATTATTAGACGAAAAAATTGGATCACATAGAAAGAATGCAAAAAAAAAACCGACTTGCAAAAAGAGCTAAAGAAGGTAAGCCAATGGAGAAGAACAAGAGTAAGACCAGCCAAGAGATGGACATACAGTGGATGCACATACAATACGACTTCCTCCGAGGAGTGATTTTGGAAATAAACAGGATGGAAATCCAACAAATTATGATTAAGAAGAAGAAGATTATTTAAAAGCTAACATTTTATTCGAGATTATAAATTTAGTCTAAGTAACTAACTAACCCACTGGCACTATCGAACCCTTAGGTTCAAGTCCGCTCGGATATAAGCTCTCCATAAAATCCCTATCCTAAGCTAATGTTTTCCAATCATCCCCTGTATAATCTACTTCCCTCAAATCATGAATAATGCTATTCTCCCACCTCATTCTTGGTCTACCAACTAGGCGTTTTCCCTCTGGTTTTACTACCAGAAACTTCCATGCACTTCTTTCATCCACCATACTTGCCACATGTCCTGCCCATCGTAGCCTACGATACTTGACTGTTCTTATTGCATCTGTCTTCTTATACATAGCATGTAGCTCACTATTATGTGGTTTTCTCATTCACCTGTCTGTTCACACATTTGTGACCCAAAAAGTTTTCCTAAAAACTTTATTCTCAAATACCCGTAATCTCCTTTCCTAGCGAGTATGAGTCCATGTTTCACATCAATTTAATATAACTGGAAGAATAACTGTTTTATATATTTTCAGTTTAACGTTTTTTGAAAGGAGTTAGGACGACAAGAGTCCCTTACTTACTTACTTACTCACTGGCACTATCGAACCCGTAGGTTCATGGCCGCGCGGACATAAGCTCTCCATACATCCCTATCCTGAGCCAATACTTTCCGATCATTCGCTGTATATTCTACTTCCCTCAAATCATAGTTAATGTTGTTCTCCCACCTCATTCTTGGTCTACCAACTGGGCGTTTTCCTTCTGGCTTTCCTACAAGAAGTTTCCATGCACGTCTTTCATTCCCCATACGCGCAACATGTCCTGCCCATCGCAGTCTACGAGACCTAACTGTTCTTATTATATCTGGTTTCCTATAAAGACCATGTAGTTAATTGTTATGTAGTCTTCTCCATTCACCTGTCTGTTCATCTCTCTTTGGTCCAAAAATTTTCCTAAGAATTTTATTCTCAAATACTCGTAATCTCCTTTCCTCCCTTAAAGTAAGAGTCCATGTTTCGCACCCATATAATATAACTGGTAGAATAATAGTTTTATATATTTTCAGCTTAACGTTTTTTGAAAGGAGTTGGGACATCAAGAGTCTCTGCAATGCATAATAGCACGCATTTCCAGAATTGAGCCTATGTTCAATTTCTTTGTGCATCTCATTCCTATTCGTGATTATTGTTCCTAGGTATTTGAATTCAGCCACTTCCTCAAAATTTCCCTCATTTGTCATTAGCTGTCTATTTCCATTATATACTGAATTTCTACGTGTGACCATATATTTAGTTTTACTGATATTTACTTCCAGTCCTAATTTCTTAGTGTTACTCAATAGTGTGTGCGTGTTGGCCTTTAGTATCTCCTCGCTATCGGCCAGTAGTACTACATCATCAGCATAAACTAACAGCTTATTAATACCATTGAGTTGTAAGCCTTCCTCATTCTCTAAAGATTTAATGGCATGCTCTAGTACAAAATTAAATAGTAGAGGAGATAGTGCATCTCCTTGCTTCAACCCATTCTGGATTTCAAAAGTGTCTGAAAACTGTTTGCCTACACGCACCCTACTCTTTGAGCCATTTAGACACATTCGTATAAGTCTAACTAACTTTTTTGTAATAAATAATAGCATGCATTTCCAGAATTGAGCCTATGTTTAATTTCTTTGTGCATCTCATTCCTATTTGTGATTATTGTTCCAGCCGTAGTCTATTCACACTAATATCTACACTGACAAAGTTAATACGTAACAAACTGTTTTTAACAACATATCATCTATTTTTAAACTCAATTGGATTACACCACTAAAACGTAGTTGTAAATTGTACCAAATCTCGTAGCGAATTTTCCGCTTTATTCATTTATTGCTCAGTGATACAACTTTAACACCCAAGGGGACTTCTTACATTATTACTGAGTTCAATGCCCGGTTAGCTTCAAATATTGATTTTTTAGGAATATTGCACAATACAGTGTTTCTCTTTTAACCAAAAAGATTTGTCGCCAGAGCTTCCTGTCCAAAGCATCTTCTTCCCTCAAATCTCTAGTTTCCATACTTCTCCTCACTCCATCTATTCAATGTTCTCTAGGTCTACCTCTTCCATTTCTTCTATTAGCTTTCCAATCAAGGATCATCTTTGGTATTCTATCTTCTTCCATTGTTATGAGGTGTCCATACATTTCAAACGTTTTTCTTCTATTTCCTCTAATGTTTTCTTTTTTAACTTGCATATTTTACCTTATTGTGCTGTTTCTGACTTTATCCTTTGTAATACTTACTCACTGGCACTATCGAACCCGTAGGTTCATGGCCGCGCGGACATAAGCTCTCCACACATCCCTATCCTGAGCTAATGCTTTCCAATCATTCCCAGCATAATCTACTTCCCTCAAATCATAGTTAATGTTATCCTCCCACCTCATTCTTGGTCTACCAACTGGGCGTTTTCCCTCTGGCTTTCCTACAAGAAGCTTCCATGCAAGTCTTTCATTCCCCATACGTGCAACATGTCCTGCCCATCGCAGTCTACGAGACTTAACTGTTCTTATTATATCTGACTTCCTATAAAGACCATGAAGTTTATTGTTATGTAGTCTTCTCCATTCACCTGTCTGTTCATCTCTCTTTGGTCCAATAATTTTCATAAGAACTTTATTCTCAAAACTTGTAATCTCCTTTCCTCCCTTAAAGTAAGAGTTCATGTTTCGCATCAATATAATATAACTGGTAGAATAATAGTTTTATATATTTTCAGTTTAACGTTTTTTGAAAGGAGTTGGGACATCAATTTGTAATAGGACTTGAAATATAATTTTCTTCGTTTTGTATATCATATTTATGTTTCAAAGCACTGAGTCGAACATATAAAAAATATTGATATTAATTTATTCTTTTTACTTAAAAAAATATTGATATTTACTTTTTTAAATAATTGCTATCTTAAATAAACATGTGATATTGAATTTGATAATTTGGATTAAATTATTTTTTATTTTAATTATAAAATTATTATACTCTCTAGATGTTTCAGTAAGCTGATACGTACACCTTAAAATATAAAACAATTAACGGGAAGCATAACATAATCTGCACAAGTTATCATGAAGCTTGCTTACAAGATTTACTTAATTCAAATGAATCAATTGATTTTAAAATATGACTTCAGAATTTTTTTGAAAATTTAGAGGCAGATAAAAATCATTGTGTTATAAATAACAACGAAATTTGAAAGATACTTCTAATGTATTTCATAGTAAATCTTAAAATTACAAAATTAACCGCTTTGAAAACCCAAGAACCCGACGACTTCAATACATATGAAACATTCTTGCGTGTAATATTGTGAGTCCGTTAGTGCCTCAACATGTTCAGGCAGATTTGTTCTGGATTAATAAATTACTATACGATAACTTGTTATATTTTCATTCGTTTTAATTACTATCGTACGTATTCCTATCTTCAGATAAGCTCAATACATGCATCAGAAAATATGTTTTTTAATTTTAAATATACATGTGATTAAGAGATTTTTGTGTATTTCAACTTGTCGATAAATCATAGTTTCCGAGCACTTGCTGGATTCTTCTTCTGGCTGAAGAACAACGGTATGATGTAATGTCCAAGAAACTTAAATTCACAATATAACATCAGAGACTTTTCTAAGTAGTTTCACTTTGCTTCAAATGTTTGTTTTCTTTTTAATTATATTATTAACCAACATTATTTTCACTTTGTATACACTGTTGTAATGGTCCAAGGTGAATAATAATAATTTCCTAGAAGAACAAACTGGTTTCAGACCCAATAGATCATGTATAGACAGTGTATTCACGTTAGCACAAATCATAGAAAAACACCGGGAATTTAATATACCAGCTTTTATAATATTCATTAATTATCACAAAGCCTTCGACACAGTGAACAGAATAAAATTATGGGATATCTTACATAATGCATGAATATCTAAGCATTTAATTCAAGCGATTCAAAACATGTATCATAACACACGAATTAGAATAAAGATAAATAATCAAATCAGCAAATCGGATAGACTAATAACCCAAGGTGAAAAACAAGGCTGTCCACTCTTCCCTCTTCTATTTAATTTATGTATGAATGAAATCATAAAATTATGGAAAACCCAATTACAATCACACTTTATGATTAATGGCCGATCCCTCAACACATTAATGTATCCAAATGATCAAGTAATATTGGCTACTTCTGAAGATCACTACAGAGAGCAGTACATAGATTGTCAAATATAACCCAATATAATTTACAGATTTCGGTGAGTAAGACAAAAACTATGGCATTTCAAGGGAAAATACTGATACGAACTAAAATTGTTATTAACAACAAATAATAGAACAAGTTAATAACTTTACTTATCTTGGCTGTAACCTTTCCATAGACATAAAATTGATCAAATTCCAAAAACTTATAGGAACAATAAAAAACACCACGCAGCGGGCCCGGGTTCGATTCCCGTTCGGGACAGTTTTTCTGGGTGAGGTTTTTATCGGGGTTTTCCCTCACCTGTAAGACAAATGCCAGGAAAACTTTAAGACCCAAACCGTCCCCGAAATCATATGGCCATCGCAATCATCATCATTCATATTCATCTTATGTTAAGCTTAGGATTAGGGACTCTCCTGGCGCACCATTATCATCATCATCCCCCATCATATCATCGGGGCAACGTAACCCCGCCTTCCAGGCGCCCCAACCTCAGACGTGG